>WSXT02178421.1:0-21555 GCA_011762715.2 Neuroterus valhalla | reverse complement strand
AACATACAGGAACAAAGCGTTACAAATTTAATTATTTTCAATTTTATAATGTTCTAAATTGGACATTTTATATCCAATATTTCAACTTTCACGTTGAGGAGTTTAATTCATATAATTTATTTACTCTTAGTTTATTTATAATTGTCCTTGACCAATGTCCGAACAATTTGTCGAGAATTTATTCAGCAATTCCCAAAAAATGTTTCCGTATTTGAACACATGAACTCATCCCGCTTGGTGAGCTGCCCTTGAATTTTATTTTTAAAATAGGATAGGCGTGTTTGTTTGTACACAGAAAGTAAACAGAGTCAAGATTGGAAACATTTTTCATCTCTCAATATTTTCTAACATAGAGATACTTTTTAAATACTTTTTGAAGGTTTTAACGTTCTGAAATTTAGTTTTGAACTCTATATTGGTAAGACTTTATTCTTGAAAATATCATATGAAATTTTTTTTTTAGTTTTCAAATTAAATATCCTTTATTTTGAATTGATTATTCAACATCTTTATAAATCAGTTCTGTCCTTTCAAAGTTGTCTACAATTTGATCACTCTAATTTTAGATTTCACAATTATTAGAGCTTTTAATTCGCTATATTCACATAACAATTTTATTGAAATTCTTTATTTCAATTTTGGTTCCAGAGGATTTTAGAAGATTCGAAGGATTTTCCAAGTAGTTCAAAATGTTTCTAGAAATTTCACGTTATTTTCAAATATTGAAGGGCTAATTAAGCCTAATTAACTTGAGAAAAATTACCTGTGTAAACAAAATAAGTAACTCTAAGTAACTAATTTCTAACCAAAATTTATTATAATTTTAGGTAAATCTGGAAGAATTCAGGACAATTTTATAAGAATTCAAGATGATTTCAAATGGATTAAAAAAATTCCAAAAAAATCTAGATTAGATTTTAAATCAGAAAATAAAAAGAGAACAATTATTCAAACTAATTTGAGAAAGTTAAGAGTAATTTAGGAAGAATGAGAAGAATAAGATGAGATTCCTGAAAATTCACGATTGAATGAAAATCAAGTGAGTTGGAAATAATTAATTCTTCTCAAAACTTCATTGAAATGATTAGATTTGGAGTGAATTCAAAAAGATTAAAAGAATTAGGAAAAATTGTATGAAAGGCTCAACGTAAGTTTAAAAGATTTTACGATGGGTTGAAGAAAAATTCTCAAATCTACTGAATTGAGTATAATTGAGTGAATTTTGGAAAATTCGAAGTTAAATATTCAATTAAATTTTAAATTGTATTGTTGAAAATGCATCCTTTTTGTTGAAGATGCATCTCTTTGATTGGAAATGTAAGAATTTTGTTGATACACCGTTTTTTTCCGTTGAATTTTTATTCATTTTTTTTCTAAAGATTTTATCATCCCGTGTTGTTAAAATAAGAATTCAATTCAATTCCTTTTCATTACAAATTCAACTATTTCGTACAAGATTTATCTTTTGGACTTCATAACTTAAAATTCCGAATGAAAATTTTCTCTTCTATTTTGGTACAAAAAGATCTGTCGAAAATCCGTCTTTATCTGTTGGAAATTAATTTTTTTGATTGAAAATTAAACTATTTTGTTAGAACTTTGTTTTTTTTTTTGTTGAGAATTCAATTTCTTTTTATTGGGGATTCAACTGTTTTGAAAATTATTCATCATTTCGGCTTCATAACTCAAAAGCTTGGATGAAATTTTTCTCTTCCTGGCTGAAAAATCTTTCTTGGTTAAAAATTCAACTCTCCTGTTGAAAATTCAACTAATTTTGTATAGAATTCCATTTTTTTCAGAAATTCATATTTTTGTGTCCGAAATTGTTTCGAAAAATTCGTCTTCTGGGTGGATATTTATTTATTTGATTGAAAATCAAACTATTCCTTTGATACTTTGTTTTTCTGGTAGAAAATCCCATTTTTTTCATTGAAAATTTAACGGTTTTATACAAAATTTACCACTCGGCCTAATAACTCAAAAATTTTGATGAAATCTTTCTCTTTCTTGCTGAAAAATCTTTCTTGGTAAAAAATCCAACTCTTTTGTCTAATATGCAACTAATTTTGTAGAGAACTAACTTTTTTTGTCAAAAATTTATATTTGGTACAAAAAGTTTTTTTTTAAATTTAATTCTATCCTCGGTTATAAATTGATATAATTTTGTCTAAAATCCAACAATTTTGTTGAAAAGTCATTTTTGTAAGTAAAAAATTCATCTGTTATGTAGAATTCAGTATTTCTGTTTGAATTTTTTGTTTTTTCCTACTATAGAAATCCTTTTTGATTGAAAATTCAACTACTTGTTCGGCTTTTCTATTTCCTCAAAGATTCATTTGTTTGGTTGAGAATAAACAATTCCGTTAACAATTGATTTGTTGGTTGAAGGTTCATCTCTGATCGAAAATTTAACTATTTTTTTAATTTACCACTTTGTTTATTTATTCGAAAATTAGTTTTATTGGCTAAAAATTTTATTATTCCGTGTTTGGTTAAATAATATTTGTCTTCAGTTGAAAATTCAGCAATTTTTTTAAAACTTCATCTTTCATTCGGATGAAATTTTTCGCTTCCTAGTTAAAAGATCCTCCTTGGTATAAAATTCAACTAATTTTATAGAGAATCCGACTTTTTTTTGGGTAAAAATTAATATCTTTGTGTCAATAATTTTGTCGCAAATTTATCTTATTCGGTTGAAAATTAATTTTTTTGGTTGAAAATTTCAGTTGAAAATTCAACTATTTTGTTGAGAATTTGTTAAAATTTATCCATATTGTTGATAAATAAATTCTTTCACTTGAAGTTTAAGGAATTCGAAGCGTGCTAAAACAAATTTGATATTTTTGAGAAAAGTAGGATAAAAATTTCATTTCTACTATTTCCCTCTTTTCTCAGGGCAGAAAAACTTTCATTTTTCATACTGTCAAATTTTAATTTGAGTCTTTATCAAGTTTTTATTCTTATTTCTTTATGTACATATAATAAATTGGCGTTCAAAGTTGCAATAAATAATTTTTCTACTAGTTTAAAATTTTTTTTTCCAGTTTTCAGCTAGTTGAAATTGCTGGCTAGTAATTTGAGAAGGAAGAGGAATAATCCAAGCTAATGATAGATTTTCAAATATTTTCTGGAATGATAATATTATAAACATTCTTGTTTTGTAGAAAATTGAATGTAATCTCAAGTTCCTTACGCCATTTGTTGCAGTAAAAACGCGCGAATATTGATCTCTTGAGGTGCAGTACTGTCCATCTTGACTATCTTTTTTTTTTGTTATAGCATGTCACTTTTGATAAGCACTCACTGCTTATCATTGTAAACAAATGATGTTTCAGAAAAATTGAACCATTGTAGATGGGTCCCAATCAAAAATTTGAGAATGATCCCAGTCTCGATGTGTTTACACAATTATTAGGATTTTTTTTAAATACGCAAAACAAGTTTTTTCTTTTCAGGAATTTTTTCCAGATCTTTTGGAATCTCTAATTTTACATGTGCGTGGGGGAAAATTGCTTGTTCATGAAAAAAAAACAATCATGTAAAATCAATGCAAAAAAGTGTCGAATATAATATATAAAATTATATATCAAAAATAAAAAAATAAATTCAAAAAGCTCTTAGAAATTGACTCGTTATGAAGTAGTTTTCCAATTTTTTAGGTCCTTTTCATAATTGGTCGTGTGAAAAATATTGAAAAATTGTCCCAAAAATGGAACCATGCAAGAACCAGGCATTCAAAATTTTTTTTCGAATCGGAAAAAACCTAGAAAATAAAGCATTTTTTTCGGAATACAAGAATTTTTGTTTTGAATTAAAACCTTTTCCAATACAGATTCAATCTTTTAAATTACTATGAATTTGAATTGCTTGAGAGTCAACTATTTGGGTGTTGAAACATTGCAGGCTTGTTAACTTGAAATATAAATTTATTAAAGAACTCTAGGAATTGCAAATTTTGAATCTGTTCATAATCAACAATTTCAAAATTTGAATTCGAAAATCGTAGTGTTTTATATCGAATGCTTAAATAGCTGCACAATTGAAGGGTGCAAATTCAAAAACGTTTATTTCAAAAACGTCAATTTTACACCTATTCAAATACGAAAATGATCCTTCTTGAAATGGCGCCCTTACGTTTCTGAATTTCCACCCTTCAATTGTTAATTTGAGATTTGAGTATTATTAATTTGCAAAGAGTGAATTTCCCATTTTTATTATTTGTTTTACTCGAAAAGAGACAGTTTTAAGTTTTGATTTTTTTACGTAATTGAAGAGGAGGGAATTTCGTTTTCTAATTTTTCTTTTTTTTGGGAGAGAGAATTTCTTTTTTGAACTGCAAGAGGAAATTTTTAATTCTTACAATTTTTATTGAGTTAGAAAAGAGGAAATGTTGGTCTGAAACTTTTGTTTTAAGTTGATAAACAGAATTTATTTATGTTCATAAAAAATGTTCAGCTTCAAAAGATGGAATTTTCTAATTTTAATGAGTAGGAAAAATTTTTCCTAGCTGGAATTAAAAATATTTAAGAAGATTTCCAAGATTTCCAAAATTTTGGAAATATTTCAAAAATATTTCAAACACCCAAAGGCTTTCAAAGATCTCAAAGAAATTCGCTAAGATTTCCAAAGATTGCTTTCAAATAATTTGAAACATTCTGAATAATTTCACGAAGATTTTTCAAGTTTTTACTGATTACACAACGAGTTCAATGATTTCACAAATATTATTCAGCAGGCTTTGAAACATTTCAGAAGTTTTCGCAAATACTTCAGGAAGAAATCATATTCCCAAAAGATTTCCAAGATTTCAAAGAAATCCACGAAGATTTCCTAAGATTGTAAATCGTTTCAAAATTTTACAGAAATTTCGAAGGTACTTCATGGTCCCGAAGATTTCAGAAAGTTTCAGGAAATTTCAAGGATTTCGAAGATTTGAAATAATTTGAAACATTGCGAATAATTTCACTATGATTCTGAAAGATTTCACTGATTCAGCAATGAATTAAATGATTTCACAAATATTTTAGCAGGCTTTAAAAAATTTAAGAAGATTTTCAAGATTTTGCAAATATTTGAGAAAGATTTTAAACTCCTAAAGGCTTTCAAATATCTCGGAAAAATTCGCAAAGTTTTACAAAGATTGTAAATAATTTCAAAATTCTACAGATATTTGAAAGATTATATGAGGGTTTATCAAAGATTTCGAATAATTTGAATCATTGTGAATAATTTCACACAGATTTAGAAAGATTTTACTGATCACACAACGGGTTCAATGATTCCACAAATATTTTGAGTCTTGAAAAAATGTAAGAAGATTCCCAAGATTTTTAAGACTTCAGAAAAATTTCAGAGATCCAAAAGATTTCCAAAGATTGTAAATCATTTCAAAAATGGTATCTCAAAAGATTTCTGAAGGATTTCAAATATTTCAGAATATTGTGAATCACTTCACAAAGATTCCAAAAAATGTTGTCTCAAATGATTCTACAAAGATTGACAAGAGTTTCAATGATTTCAAAACGTTTGAAAAGAAAAAAGTTATTCCAGCAGATTTCCAAGATCACGCGAAGTTTCAAAAAATTCAGAAAGATGTCCGAGATTTCGGAGATTTGAAAAGATTTCTAAAGATCTCAAAAATTTCAGAAGGTCTACAATCATTCTATAAAGATTTGGAAGCATTCCATCTCAAAAGATTTTACAAAGTTTCACAAAAAATTCGATGATTCCACGATGTTCAAAATTTTTAATTTTATGTGAAATCTGACCCCGTCGATTTCTTTTCTTTCTTCTAGACAATTCTAAGATTACGCAAAGATTCCTGAATGATCTTGAAGATTTCAAATTTATATGACTGGGAAAAATTTTCCCCTACCAGCAATTGTTTTCTGAAATTTAAGCGGCCACTCTGCATATAATACTGTTTCAAATTGATTATTTCTAACTCTTTGAATCTCAAATTAATAATTTAAAAAATGTTCTTTTTCATATTTGTATATTAATAACACAGCGACAAAAAAAAATCGATTTTCGGGTCCAGAGGTCAGACCATGTTGGCTATCTGTTTTTGCGGTCGCTGAATCTGAAGTCCAAAACACCCAGGACGTCAGGTTTTTGGCATAACCTCAAAAAGTCTCCAAAGACACCCTGAAATGAGAAGTATAATGCTGAGCTTAGTGCTGGACTATGTATATTATTTGTTTTTCGGGTCACTGAAACCAAATCCGGAGTTCATTTTACCTCGTCGCATCAGGTTTTTGACATAACCTCAAGAAGTCTTTACGGACACCTTTAAATGAAAAGTAATGCTGATCTGAGTGGAGACTCAGTGCCAGACCATATTATATGTTTTTTGGGTCGCTGAAATCGAATCCAAAGTCCATTTACCCAGGCAGGTGAGAGTCGAAACTAAAAGTGACGGAAATGTTGATCGTTTCCGTGTGGCGGCGCTGGCTGTACTTTGAGGCTGACAGTTCATAAAACACATGGGGAAAGTGTCAACATTGTTAAGTTTTAATTTTTCTTTAGGTACATAAACTGAATCATTCGATTTTTTTGTGCCTAAAAATGAAATGATAATGTTTTGAGACTTTATATTCGTCGAGATTTTTAGAAATCAACGGGAACAGTAGGATACGAGTGCGTTGTTTTGGATGCAAGTCAGGTTATGTGACTTGCTCAGTAAAGGAATATAATTTTACTTGATACAGGGAATTTTTTAAATGGGACGTGAACCTTTTAAAAAAATGATAATTTGGATGTAAAAGAGAGAAAATTCAAGAAATCGTTCTTCCAATTTAAACTTCGTCAGAATTTGAAAGCCCCTCTTTTCAATTTCAAATGAAGGAAATTGGACAAACTCCAATCGAAAATTCCATACAGTTGTAGTTAAAAATCATTTTGGCTGGTCAAACATAATTTTTTGTCAATTTAAAATTTGAGTATTCAAATTTTGGTTGACAATTTATCTTTTTTAGCAAAAAATAATTCATCTGTTTAAGAAATTCAACTCTTTTAGTTGAGGGTTTATGGTTTTAATTAAAAACTCTGAGGTTTGGTTATAAATTGATTTTTTAAACTAAAAATAATACTGTTCCTTTTTCGAATGGAAATAATTATTTTTTTAATTCGAAACTCAACTATTTTGTTAAAATATTGTATTTTTTGGTAGGAATTTAATCTTTCTACTTGAAAATTAATCTTCTTGTTTGAATATTCACGTTCATAGTTGAAAATTGAAGTTTACCGTTAAATGTGTATCATTTTAGTTGAAAATTCATAATTGAAATACATAAATAATGATGTTCTTTTAATAATATTCTATTTATTGCTTTTTGGAATATTTTTCACAAACACAGTTTTTAATTCTCCAACTTTATAATATTTATCTATTCTATGAATCCTATTCTTTATAATATAAATCGTTAGAGGTATTCGACATATTTTCATAACATAATCAATTTTCATAGATGTCTTCATTTTTTAAAGGTTTATCATAACGAAGTAAAATAAATTATTGTCTGAATTTAAAAAGAAATATAAACTTTCATAATTTAGTTGAATTAAGATCAAATTTCAATAATCAATATAAATTTCATAAAAATATGGAATTGAATTGAAATGTACAATTTTCATAGTGTGCGACATTTACATATGTCAATGCTACAGATTTACTATTTTTGTAGAATTATTGTATCTATTCTGTGAGACCCGTATTCGTATTTAGTTATAAAAGTAATCTTTTCTTTACTTTATCATTAGTGCCTATTAATTTATTGTGATTTAAAGTATTACAAAATATTGTCCCAAGATCAGTCTACGCAAAAAAAGTGTTGTAATAATTGAAATAAATCAAATTTGAATTTTCCCTATGCTATAGAATAATTGTCAGCCTAAAAATACGGTCAGCGCCGTCATCCGGCTGCGGTCACCCCATCACATCAGGTTTTCGACATAACCTCGAAAAGTCTCGACATAACCTCGAAAAGTCCCCACAGACACCCAAAAATGAGATTATGTCGCACACCTGACGTGATGGGGTAAAATGAACTTCGGATTCGGTTTCAGCGACCCCACGAATATTTATAGTCAACACGGTCTGACCTCTGACCGCTAAAATCGATTTTTTTTGTGTGGCTGTGTAATTGGTTATTGATACGTACATTATAAGAGATTATTTACTATTTTTGAGGGGTAGGAGGTTGTAAAATTTTCCATATTCCAGGTCCTAATGATTACTTTTTAATTTACAGAACTTGCAAACTTGGGAACTTCCATATCGTAATTAAAACGATATGACAAGTAATGGAGCATCATCTGGCCGAAGTGAGAAAAATCCAGAAGATGGAAACTCCAGAAGAATTACTACAAAAATGAAGAGAACAAGGAAACCAAAATGCAAGCTCGATTCTAATGACTGCCTTAACCTTAAAGATGTTTTACTCTCATTTAATGGACCAATTAGTCAGGAACAAGCATGGGCTTTATGCTATCAAGCTGTTAAATCATTCCTTAATCTTTCTCAGAATGAATTCTGCGAACTCTCAGATCTATCCCATATATTGTTGCATAAGGATGGACACGTTCGTATGGACTTCGAAAAAGGTGAGAAGTTCAAGGAAAAGTCTTCTTATTTTTCCCAACCCAGATTTCTACCGTTCTAAATTTGCCTATTTGGTTCGAAATACATATTTGTATGTTATAAATTGAACAATTCCATTAAAAACTCATTGAATTATCGACTAAGAAAGATGAGCTTAACAAAAGAGCTGATTTTTAACACAAAGAAACGAATGCGCTTGATGAATGTTTATTATTTCACATCGAAAAGTCTACTTTCAATTCCAAATTAATTTCTTTCGGCCAGAAATTATTCTGATTGGTTGGAGATTCGACTGTTTTCTCGAAAATTTGTTTCCTCTTAGTTAAGAATGATAGTTTCTATTTAAAAATTCAACCATTCCATTAATGCTTGGAAGTGTATCGTTTTTAGTTGAAAGTTCAACAGTTTGATTCAAAATTCATATTTCCGGGTTTTAAAATTCAACATTTTCCTTGAAAATTTCATTCTTTTGTTGAAAATTCAGCTATTTTAATAATAAGTCATCTTTTCTGTTCCAAAATTCAACAGCTTCGTTCAAAATTTGTCTTTTTTATTGTAAATTCCTCTTTTTAAGATTTACAATTCTTCTCTATTGATAAAAAATTCAACTGTCGTCTATAAGATACGCCTTTCTGGCTTGTAAGTTTATTTGTTAAAAATTAACAAATTAACTATTTTTCGAGAGTTTCCTTCTTTTTCGGATAAAAATTAGTTTTCCAACTTAGAACTTAACTAATCCATCAATGATTGGGAGTTTATTATTTTTCTTCTAATTTCAAAAATTTGGTTGTAGGTACATAGGTACCTATTACTTGTATTTTGTCGCAACTTCGTCTCTTTCTACGTAGAAATAAATCTTCTCCATCAAAAATTCATCTACTTTGATGAAAGTTGGATTTCTAGGTTAAAAGTGTATTGAGTTAATTAAAGATTAACCTCTTTGTTCAAAACTTCCTTTTACCTCAGAATCTATCCTGTTTAAAAATTCAATTCTTTTGCAAAAAAATCGGTTTCTTGGTTTAAAGAATTATTTCTTTTGGTAGAGTTTTCAGCTTTCCTGTCCAGAAATGCAAGTTATTAGTTAAAAATTAAACTGTTTTGCTGTAGGTTTTAATTATTTTGTTGAACATTTGTCTATTTCAGTAAAATTCAACTGTTTTTATTTAAAATTGAAATCTTTATTTTTATAAGTATCACCTGTTACATTTTTCGCTGATGATTGATCTCTTTGGTTCAATTCGTCTGTTTTATATTTGTAACTGAGATGTTTCCATGGTTTGAATAAAAACTATAATTTTCTTAGTTGAGAGTTAATCTTTTATTAGTTTAATATTCTAGTTAAGAATTCAACTGTTATGTTGAGCATTCATTTATTTTGTCAAAGATGCAGCAATTTTAAAGAAAATTTTACTGCTTTTTTTTAAATTTCGGAGTGTAAATTCGAATGACTCCAAAGTAGTTCACACCGGCTTCAAAGTTCAACGGTTTGATTGGAAAATTTTATAATCGCCAATTTTATTGAAAATTCAAGCATTTTATCTCGAATCCAATCCCTTAGCTTCAAAGTTCATCTAGAGTTGGTTGGAATGCAATTGTTTGAATGATAATTAGTTTTATGATATTGCATGTTCAAATATTTGGTTAGAAAAAATTTTGTTGGTTGGGAATTTATATTTTTGGATTCAAAGTATCAACAATTCTATCAAAAATTTGATTATTTTTCTGTAAATCCAAGTTTTTTGTTGGAAATTTACCTAATTGGAGCTAGCTGAAATTTTGAAAACTTATCTGTTCTGTTAAAAATACATTTATCGAGTTATAGATTCCACTATTTGTGGAAGCCGTCTTCGTTTGTTAGAAATATGTCCTTTTGGTAGGAAATTAATCTTCTTGATAAAATTCAACTATTGAGTTAAAAATTTAGATATTTAGTTGAAACTAGATATATTTCTTTTTGAGAGTGTAAATAAAAATTCAACATTATTGTTAAAATTATATTTAGTTGTCGATAATTATCTATTTTGATACAAAGTTGTATTTTTTCAAACAATATTTTTGCTGGTAGAAAATTTTGTTTCTTCCTCTAATTAAACTATTTGTTTCAACCTCTGTCTTTCTTGGCTGCAAAGATTTTAAAAGATATCAAAATTTCACAAATATTTCAAAGATCCTGTAAGGTTTCAAATATTTCAAAGGTTGCAGAAGATTCCACTACTTTGTATTTAAAAAGATTTCAGAAGATTCCGAAAAGTTTCAGAAAGTTTAAGACCTCTAAGATTTTTAAGATTCTGGAAAGATTTTAGAGAGATTCCGAAGAAATTCACAAAGATTGTTATTAATTTCACAAATAATTCCAAACATTTTATCCGCTAAGATTTAAGGAAATCCCATAACATTTCAAAGATTTTAAAAAGTTTTAGAAGATTTCAAAAGATTGAGAAAGAATGTAAATAATTCCACAAGGATTTCAAAAGGTTCCACTCTTTCCACAACGATTTCAATGATTTCACTAAGATTTCAAACGGCTTTACAAAATTTAATCAGATTCTCGAAATTCTCAAGATTTTTCAAAGAACCCAGAAAGGTTCCGAAGATTCGAAAAGATTTTGGCGATTCCAAAGCTAATCACAAAGATTCTCGAGGATTGTAAATCATGTCAAAATTTTTAAGAAATCTGGAAGATTCCATAAGGTTCAAGGATTTCGAAAAGTCCAGAAGATTCCGAATGATATAAAAGTATTTCACGTATTCCTTAACGATTTCAATGTTTTAACAAAGATTTCAAAGGGCTTCAATGATTTCAGATCTGAAAAGATTTCCAAGATTTTTTAAATTTCAGAAAGATATGAAAAATTCCAAATCAGAGATTTGGAAGAAATTTACGAAGATTCACAAGAATTTAAATTCATTGCACAAATTATGCCAAAAATTTTATCTCAAAACATTTCACAAAGATTCCGAAAAAATTCAATGATTTCACATAGATTCAAAAAGGTTTTAGGGAATTTAAGGAGATTCCTAAGATTTTGCAAAGATTTATAAAGAATTCAGATTCGCAAAAACTGCAAAAGATTTCCAAATTTTACCAATATTCCGAAGATTCTATGAGGTATTAGAAGATTTCAAAGATTTCGAATAGTTCGAAAAATTTGAGAAGACTGCAAATTATATCACAAAGATTTCACTGATTCCACAGTGATTACAAAGATTATTACAACTATCTTGGAAGGTTTAAATATTTTTTTAAAGATTTCACTAAGATTTCAAAATGTTTCATAGAATTGAAGAAGAGTCTCAAGATTTTTGAAAGTTTGCAAAGATTCCAGAAAGATCCCGGAAAAATTCAAGAAGGTTTCAGAAGATTGTAAATCGTCTCATCAATAACTTAAAAAGATTTGAAGATATTACCGATATTTCAAAGATTCCATAAGGTTCCAAACATTTCGAGAATATGCAGAAGATTGTAAATATTTCCAAAGATTCAATAAGATTATGAATAATTTAACAGTGATTCCAAAAGGTTTGAAAAATTGTAGACAGTTTCAGAAAATTCCCAAAATTCGAATGATTCAAAAAGATTAGAAATAATTTCATGAAGATTTCAAAAGGTTTCTTTGATTCCACAATGATTTCATGAAATATCCAAAGGGCTTCAAAAAATTTAGGAAGATTTCCAAGATTTTCCAAAGATTTCAAACTCCCAAATGATTTCAAATCAATTCACAAAGATTTTCGAAGAATGTAAATCATAAAAAATTTTACAGATATTTTGGAGCCTCCATACGGTTTCGAAGATTTCAAAAAGTTTAAGAAGGTTTTGAAGATTTCGAAGATTTTGAATGATTTGAAAATGTTCACTGAACCCATAATGATTTCAATGATTCGAAAATCATTCCAGAAGGCTTCAAAAAATTTGGAAAAATTCCAAGATTTTGCAAAGATTTCAGAAGTATTCCAAACTTCAATGAGGTATCAAAGATTTTAAGAAATGCACATAGATTCTCCAAGAAATATATTTAAAAAATTAAATCATTTCAAAATATTTTATCTCAAAATATTTCAGAAAGGTTAACCAAAGTTTCAATTTATTCACAAAGATTACAAAAAATTCGGAAGATTTCCAAGATTGCGCAAAAGTTATGGGAGATTTCAAAGATTTTAGAAGATTGTGAATCATTTCTCAGGAACTTCAAATCATTTCATTTCAAAAAATGTTAGAAGGATTCACAAAATTTTCAATGATTTCATGAAGATTTAAGACACATATTTCTAATATTCTAGTTATTTCATAAAAATTATAAATCATTTCATAGATGATTTCAGAAAACTTAACTCTTAATATTTCGCAAAAAAATTAGAAGATGTCTAAAATTCTAGAGAATCTAAAATAATTCAATGATTTTAGAACATTGTAAATAATGTCACAGAGATTTCCAAATATTTTATCTCAAAAGATTTCACGAAGATTCGTAGAAAAGTCAATGATCTCCCAAAGATTAATTTTTTTTTATATTTCAGAAGATTTACAAGATTACGCAAAGATTGAAAAATATTTGTAAGATTTCAGAGATTTTGAGAAAATCGTTAATCATTTCACAAAGATTTGAAAATATTTTATCTCCAAAGATTTCACAATGATTCAAAAAAACTTTAGAAGATTTCCTAGATTATGCAAAGATTGAAAAATATTTTTAAGATTCCAGAAATTGTAAGAAAATTGTTATTCATTTCACAAAGATTTCAAAATATTTTAAATCATATCACAAAGATTCCAAAAAGTTATGAGCCATGTTATAAAAAAATATTAATAATTTTATGTGTCGTGAATTTGGAAAATGAAACATACTGTTTTCTTAAAAAAATCTATATTTTTAAAAATATTCAAAAAATTATGAACGAATTCAAATTAAAAGGATCTTTGCAACGATGTAGGGTTCCATGATTATTGATCAATCATTATTATATCGCAGATCTCAAACATTGTTCTTGAATATTGTACAATTTTTGAATAACGAAATGCTAGGGGTTTTCTGAAAACATTAAAAGTCAATTTTCTCCAAAAAATCTACCTTATTTTCTACTAATTTTTGGTTGAGTTTATACTTCTATAAGGAAGATATCTTGTGAATGTTTTTTGGGCTGAATTACTTTTGTAGCCATAAGAAATTTTTTTCACAAATCGAATTTTTGAATTTTCCTTGCAAACAACAAAAGATACAAGAATATTTCGAACGAATACTTTACACTATTGAAAAAAGTTAAAAAAGTTTTATTTCTTATCTATGATATCTTAGAACATTTACGAGAAAAATTTAAAAATTATATTTTCATCAACAAAAAACATTTTTCATTCTTGGTTATTGGAAATCCTCACATCTTTTATTCAGATGAATATTTTTGAAAAATGTATTTTATTGTTATAAAGATATCTTTTTACTATAATGTTGACTTAGCCACTTTTGCCGTCGGCAGAATTTTTAGTTTATAAAAATTGGATTTCAACATTTTCCCCGTGAATGATACAAGATGGGATGAATGAGTAATTGGAACTTTTTGTAGAACTTTCTCAAATCTGCCAACTAATTCTCTTACATTTTTTCGTATCTTTTTTTGTTTGCAAGAAAAATGCAAAAAATTCTGTTTTTTGAAAAAAAATCTTTCAGACACAAAAGTTACAATTTTCCACCGGATTCGGAAAAAAAGCGCTACTAGAATCTAAAGGGAAACCTCGAATATCCTGAAAATATAAAAATTGATATAAATTTCAAGAAAAAATTCGCGATTTTTTGAAATACAGAGCCCACATTTAAATACTCATAACTTCATCGACAATTTTTTTTCCCAGTCATCAAATTTTTGAGAACTCTAAATGTGATTCCTAGTTAGAATTTGTATTCCCGATTAATCCTCTTATTTTTCCCTGACTATATCCTGGTTTTCTCAGGTATTAGACACCCTGAAAAATGCTTAATTTCTTATATTTGTACTGAATAAAGAACATTGACTTTAAAGCTTAATTCTTTGGTATGAATCATTGTTGATAAATAAATTAGATCATTGTTGACTGTTAGATCATTGTCTTCTTTATCTTTAAGTTTTAATCCCTGAATATCGACAAGGAAAACGAAGTAAACTTTAAAATTCTGATGCTTTGCTCGAAATATCTTGTATTGATTGCCATTTCTTAATTTCGAAATTCTTTCTCACATCTTTATAAATAGAATATCAATAATCGGCAATAATGCTGAACGTACTTTGGTTTTATCAGTTACTCTAAAATGAGATTGAGCCACGATATTTCCGATTCTTTGCCGATTTTAAACTGCATATATTTAGAAATGATGTCCAGAGTTTATTTCCGATCAGTTGGAACGAAGGTCGGAATATATTTAAGGTTTAAGTAGAAAATTGTACCAATTAGAAAATTATTCTAAACTAGAATAATTTCTCGGTACGAATTTCCTTAAATTAATTCGTAATATTACTGCTACTTAAAACAATTTCTTAAACTTTTACCCTTTCCTCTTTCAGGCTCGCTCAATTCTCCCGTTCCGGAAAAACAAGTAAGTGAAAGAAATTTCTTCAAAATTTTAAAAGTCCAAGGTTAAAAATTCCCAATTAGAACCTTTGAAAATATTTGAAATGTTCAATTTTCAAAATGTTCCAGTTTGGAAAACTCGAGGTCCAAAATTGGAAGCGTTAGATTTTATAAATTAAAATAATTTAAATTTATGGAATTTTGACTAGAAATCAACAAATATAAATCTGTGAAATTGGGGATAGTTTTCTTCATTCATAATGTGTCCCTCAAGGGTTTACGTAACTTCCATTCCTTCACACAAAAAAATTTTCAAGAATTTTTTTTTTTCTTTTATTCTAACCTATTTCCTAATATATACGTATCCTCTTATCCTCTTATTAGCCTCTTCTTATTCTACTTAATTCTACTTATTCTAACTGTACAATTTTATCCACCTTATTTTTCTGTGTGACTTTCTTTTCCTTTTTCTATCACTTCTCTTCCATCTCAACCTTTTAATTTCCACCATCATTCTTTCATTGATTCCTAACCTCGTCTCTAGCTCCCTTTAATCCCCTTATACACTCCTTTCCCCGTCCTCCCTTTCCTTATAATCCTTACCACGATCTCTTGCCAGCTTACTTTATTCTCTAATCCTTTCATACATCTTTCTCATACATGTTCCCATGTTTCTTCTTCCCATTCACATATTCTGCACTTTCTCTTCTCCTTTTCTTCCCAATGCATCGCTCCTCTAACCTCGTTCCCCAATCTAAATCCCAATCTAAATCTTGTTATTCTTGTCCATCTCCTTTCTCCTCACCCCTTTTCCAAATTCTTTGGCAATCCTTCCTTTTTTATTATCTTATACCATTTATTGTATTTCGATTCCTTAATCCTTCCCTCTTCTTTCTTCCACCTCCTTCAGACATTCTTTCACTAACTCCCCTCCTATTACTTCCCTTAGCTTTTTTCCAAATTTCCATGCCCTCTCCCCTGTTTTGATACTCCGTTTTTCCTCTTGCGTTTCCTCTCTCACCATATATCAAGGTGTCCTCCAATCCACTCCTAGAGTCCATCTAACATATCGTTCCTGTAAACTTCCCATCTCTTCCCTTTCCTTCCATCCCCATATTTCTGCTCCATATCCTTAACTGGTCATACCAGGGTATCAAACAACCACATTCATCTCAAATCTTTTTCCTATACCCCATACCTGCTCCATTACCCCTGACGCTTTTTCATTCTTTCTCTTATATGTGCCTTATGATCTCCATTTGCTTGCAAGGTGTATCCCCAATATTTCAACTTCTTCACTTCTGCTATCTTCAGTCTCTTCAGTCCCCCAGTTCATACTTTTTTCTTCCCCCTCCTTTTCTGAGCCTCATTATCTTCATCTTTCCTCCATTCAATTTCAATTTCCCGTCATCTAACTATTTTTCCAACCTATTTTCGCTGTAATTAGACCCGCTATTCTCTCTTTATCTTCTGACATCATTACTATATTGGCATTAGCGTCACTCCCCTATAATCTTTAACCTCCTCTTCTTTGCCTTTTTTCAACATCGGTACCACTACCCCTTCATATCTCTGTCCAACCTTCCCCTCTCCATACTCTATTGCACATCATCCATGCCCATTCCTTTAACCCCCCCCCCCCCCATATTTCCATACTTCATTTGGAATTTCATCCAGACCTGGAGCTTTTCCCTCTTTCATTATTTCTAAAATCTTCATTATTTCTTCTCTTTTTATGTCCCTCGTCTCGAATCCCTCCTTATGTATCCTCGTCTCTTTCAATTCCCTTCCTTCCGCCCTTCCTAACTTTATTCTCTACCCCTCCTAGCAGATCCATAAAATACTTTTTCCATTCTGCCATCTCAAATTCCTGGTTTACCCTTTTCCTTCTTTTTCTCTCTCTAATAACTACTTTCCAAACCTCTTCTTCTGTTCTAGCCTTCTCCGCCTTTTCTTTGGAACTCCTATTTTCCCCTCTTTTTTCTTATCACACATCTCAGTATTTTCCTCCTTTTTTCTTCTATATTCATCTTCGCTACTGTTTCCTTTTCTCCGTCTTCTTAGTTCCTTTCTCACTTCCTTATTTTTTTCTTTACATCCCTCATCCCAACCATTTCCGTTCCCTCCGTCTCTAACTTCTTTCTTGCTTGTTCTCTCTCTTACTCTTTCCCTTTCTCCTATCATTATTTCCGTCTCTCTATTTACATTTCCTTCTTTTTTTACATCCTCTAGCTTCTCTTTTAGGACTTTTCCTTCAATTGACCTATCCCCTCTTCCTGTTCTTTTCCCCTTTATTTCCTTTTAACCCGTATCTTTGGTAGTCTTATTACCCTCTAACGTCAGTATTAATGGAAAGTGATCAGAATTTATTTATTCTCCTACCTCTAGTTTCTTGACTTCCTCTGTTACCTTGTCGTCTACTATCACATAGTCAATGACCGTTCCCTTTTCACCTCCCAAACGTGTATATTCACCTCCCTCATATCCCTACATATTTCCGTTTATGATAATTTATCCCCTTCGCTCATAGCACTTCAACAATTTCTTCTCTTCCCCATTCAGTATCTGGTCTTTGGATGTTCTTTTTCGCTCTTCTCCCCATTCCCTTCCTCCTCTATCTCCTGTTCTTGCATTAAAATCTCCTATTACAAGCTTGGTCCTCTCTTCATTTTCTTCTGTCAGCTCTTTTATCCCCTTAGATTTCTCATGCATATCTCCGTTCACATACTATCTCTACACACTATCTTCTCACACTATCTTCCATCTCTCTCCTCCCATCTCTATCTCTTTTACCAATAATCCTTCAATTTTCTCCATTATTACTCTCCTATCCTTCCCTGCTAGATATTCCTTCCTTATTCCCATCACCGTTCCTCCCATTGAGCTGCCTTTCATGTTCCTCCTCTTTGCATTTTGAATCTGCCAACTGTTACCGTTACTGTTACTTCTTCCCATTCTTCTTCATCGAGCCACGTTTCCATCATCACTACCACCTCCCACTATTCCAAATTTCTCATGAACTCTCTATCTCTTCTCTCCAATCCTTCAACATTCCAGTAACATATTTTCCATTCACTCTTTCCTCCCTTCCCTTTCCTTTGTGCTTTCTACTACTTCTTATTCCCCCCTCTTCCCTTCCTTTCTCTTCCAGTCCCCTGACACCGCACTCATTACTAACTTTCTCTCTACACCCCAATCCCACCATTTATCTTGTATTTTCATTTTTCCATACTCAACCCATGTTTCCTTTCCGTTCTTTTTCTCATCTTCTGCTATTTTTCTTAATTTATACTACATATATCTTTGTTTCCGTGTTCAATCATCTTCTGCTCTCTGTTCACTGCCATATAACTGCCTTTTCTTCAACATTACCTCCCTCTTATCTTTCCTATTCTTCAATTTCAACAGTGCCATTTTGTCCCTTCTTCCATCATACCTTCTGTACTCCTTACTTCTTCTACCAGTACCTTCGCAATTTATTCTATCTAGCACTTCTTGTACACCTTCCTTCAAATCTCTCCCCTCAAATCTTATAACTTTTATCACTATATTGTTCCTTCTTTCCTCTCTCTCACTCCTTTTAATTTTTCTCAACCTTCCCTTATTCCCATCCTCCTTCTCCATCCCCCCTCTTCAACTTTCCTAATTGCGTTTTTATTTTATCCATCCTACTTTCTAACTTCGTCACTCTTTTCTTTTCTCCTCCTGCTTCTTTAGTTGTTGTTCTGGGCTCTGCTTTCTCTTCTCCAAGTTTTCTCTAACTTTCTCCCATTTCTCTTTTGAGGTCCGCCATTTCCGTCTTATGCCCTGTTTTATTTCTTACTCCCGTTTCTCCTGTCTCTTCCTGCATTTTCATCCCCTCTACCATCATTTTACGGTTTTTTTTTAAATTTAGGTCTCTCAACGCCCCTCCAGCCTCGTCTGTCATCACCCATACTCTCACTACTACTACTTTTTTCCCCCGGTGGTGTCCGTAACATTTTAAGGGTTTTTGGGGTTGCCCCAACTTCTTCTGTTTCCTCATTGCTCCTATCCTCTCTTTTCCGTTTTATAAAAGTTTCTATCAATCTCAAACTTTTCGCTTTCAACTTCTCCCTTTCTAAATAAGGGAAAGTCAAACTCTGTATTTTTTTTATGACAATCTAAACAAATGATTTTATTTTGAAGAGTAATAAAATTTGAGAGTAACTTTTGAATTTTCAGCTTGTTTTTTCCTTGGGCATGGTAATTTTCAAAGCGTTGGATTTTGGATTAGATGAAGAGGAAGAGAGGCCTCTTTCTCCTGATTTAGAGACGCTTATAACACTGATGACGAGCACCAGTCAAGGTAAATACTTCTTCATCCTACTTAATCTAAATTAAATTTCAAGTTTATTTCAAAAGTTGGATTCACAATCAGTTCTGGAAAGTAATTATTTCCGTCAAACTAGTCACTGTAAATTATGAATTTCAAGTTATAGATTTCTAACGTCTTACGGTCATCTTAAATTTGAAGAAGTAGAGACAAAAAAGTGTATTCAACTCAAAATTTATTTTTACAAAAACTTCTCCGACATTCCTCGACGTTTTGGTGCAATTTATACCATTTTCAAAAGGTTTGACCTGAAAGCAATTATAATGAAATGAGTAGTGTAAACAATAAAAAATCAAACAAAATAATAATTTCCTAAATAAATGTCCAGTTTTACCTGAGCTTAAACGTAGTTCGAATTAATTAAACAATAATTCAAAAAGAGAATGAATGACCATCTAAAGAATGAACAAACATGACAAAATATAAAACGATGTCCAAATGGGGAAAATTCAGGTCAAACTTTGAATCACAAATGAAAGATGATTGAATGGATTTGAGAAGTCTCAAAAAATTATACAGCCAGAGATTTATAGCTCTCCAGAGGAAAATTTAAATTTTTCTCCCACCCTTGAATTCAAAATTTTAGAAATTCTATATGAAAACTCCCAGAAAGAAAAAGGAACCCATTTTTAGATTTGTTTTGATTTTTCATCTTCATTTTTGGCTAGGAATAATTTTTCTTTTATCAAAAATTTAACTGTCGCAGTTCAAGATTTATCATTGTAGTTGAAAATTCAACTATATTTGATGATAAATAACTATTTTTGTTGGAAATTTATATTTGAGGGTTGAACATTAAACTATTTGTTAGAAAAATGGCCTTTCTGATTTAATATTCCAACAGTCTGCTCGATTTTTTTCACTTTTGACCGAAAATTGAACTCTTTTGTTTAAAATCCGATTTCCTGAATAATACCACTACTTCCAATTATAAACTTAAATCTGTTTTGGTTCAAATATCTATTATTAAATTTTCCGTTGAGAACTCATCGTTCTTGCATTGGAAATAGTTTTTCCCTGTTAAAAATTCTTCTATTTGATTGGATATCCAACTGTTTTCTTTGAAATTGCTCTTTTTGAACTGAAAACTAATTTATTTTATTCAAATCCAACTGTTTTGTAGGAAATCCGTATCTTAAGCTTGAAAATTGCAACTTTGTGTTAACAAATGTGTTGAAAATAAATAATTTTAATTGTAGATTCTTTATTGGAGTTGAAAATGCATATGTTCGTTTGGAAATATAAACATTATTTATTTAGAATTCATCTTTCTGATTTAAAAATATAATAGTTCTGTTCAAAATTCCACAATTTTTCTAGAAAATCGTTCCATTCCGTTTGAAATTCGACGGTGTCGTGAATAATTTGTCCTTTTGGTTTGAGAATTGACTCTTTCGTCAAAGTTGTATATTTGTGGGTAGAAGATTCAACTATCTGATTATTTTCTCATGACTGAAAATTGTCTCTTCTATATTGAAACTCCATTGGTGGTTCAATTCAACTGTTTTCATTCAGATATCAACTTTTCAATTTTCCTTCGAGAATTAATCTTTTTTAATAGAAAGTTTTTTTTTTGTAATCGAAAATTCGATCACATGAACATAAATTTTTCGACTCAAAATTTGATTATTCCATTTTTTGTTACAAATTTATTTTTCAGAAAATTAATTCTTTCCATTAAAAATTTGAATATTTTGTTCAAAATTCGTTTTCTTTTGGTTGCGAATAAACCTTTGGAAATGGAGATGCAACATTTTAGTTTAGTTTAGTTTAGTTTAGTTTATTAACGGTTAACACCTTTTTTGAATAATGGAGTACATATTGTTACATATTCATCTTAATTTCAAAGAAGAAAGAAGAAGAAATAGAAAAAATATACTTATATATATAAATTTTAAGAAGACCAGTAAATCAGTATATATCAGGATTGAAGACAATGTGGAATTCATTATATAGAAATACCATTCAGTGTTATATGATGGCCTAGTTTGCATAATAAAACGCTTTTATTGATTCGATAAATCCGTTTAAAGACTGTCCGAAAATATCAACATCATAGGA
>WSXT02178410.1:0-21556 GCA_011762715.2 Neuroterus valhalla | reverse complement strand
ACGTGGACATTTGACAAAAACGGAGGGGGTCAAATTTTACACAAATCTAATACCTTCTCTGATGAGAATGTAAAAATATAAATGATGCTTATTTATCAAAATGCCTTCATATTTTCAGAAAATATATTTCAAACAATCTATCGACAATCATTTATTGTCAGGAGGTACTCAACGTGAACATTTTTTCCCCTCATCATCCCAAGGGTCTAGGATTTTTCCAGTTACACATTTTATCTCTTTATATGAGTCATACGACAGTATACAGTATTATACGTATAATACTGTGGATGACACACGTTACATCCCTTTATACCGCAGCCACCCCTGTCTCATTTCCTCATTTCCTCATCCATATTCCCTTCGTCATATGGCTTTTCTAGTCGTCACCCTTATTCTCCTTTCCACCCTCTGAATGGTGATGTTCGTCATCGGGTTTCTCGATTGACCAATCAACCAAATTGTCACGCTGCTTGCACCCATATTATTCTCACAGATCTTGAGAAAATGAGTGATGATTTGGTGGCATGAAGTCAATGCAGTTACACAAGCATGCATCATTTTGAACCCAGAAACGCGTAGCAGCACGTTTAGCCGGAACGTGAGCGAAAAGATTTTTGACACAAGTATACTCTTTTTCGAGAAAATTATCCTGAACGAGTGCAATGTGCCTAACTTACTAGAAAATCATTCTCGAAAAATCAAAAAAATGTTTGTAGAAACCACAGTCGTCAGAAGCGAAACTTCAGCAACGACGAAATAATGCAAAATTCACACTACTAGCGAAATGATGAAAATGACATTTATGGTACATAAGACACACTTCCATCCTAATTTTTTTCAATCCTAATTTGTACCAATCAAAATTAAACTGTCTGATTTTAAACCTGGAATTGTTATACTGAATTTGAATGATGGTAGTAGTCTTTTGAATCAAATCATCTTTTCTTGAAATATACATTTCATGCATGGTCCCTTCCAAATATTAAAGCTCTTCAATTGGTAATCCTCAACTAGGAAATTGGGAAATTGGAAAAGTCTCAATAAGAGCTCTCTAAACCTAGAAGCTCCCAAACAGAATTCTCAATCAATTCTAATGTTTAAATAGGAAAATTAACTTTCTGGACTTCTGTAAATGTTTAAGGGGAGGTTCTGGTCTTTTTTTCAAAAAAATCAATTTTTTTTGTTTGTTGATCAAATGAAAGGTTGGAATATCTAGAATATGTGTGCAAAAGGATTTTTTGATCATGAGCATATTTTTTGGATTGAAGCTTCTCGAATGATGGTACTCTTGAAACGTGCTTTTGAGACTTAAAATTTTGAAGGCGTCTTTCTTGAAAACACTTTTCAACCTCTTGTCAAGCCTTACTCAAGATCTACTGATCCGATTTACTTCTACTGAAGTTTTCCTGGAGGGGTATGATTTTTTGTATGACTTCAACCTAAAATGGGTATCAGCGATTGTTCAATAATTATTGTTTAACAAGATTGAAGTTGCAAAAAGTGAGTAAAAATTGAACTTTTTTTCAGATGGCCATAAATTGGATAATTTTCCATAAAAATTAATTGAAAATAGGTTGAAGTCCTGGGGAATTTGATAAATTCTTTTGTAAAAAAGAAAAATTTTCTGCCTTCTAGAAACAAGACCTAATAAAACAATCAAAACCGGAAGTTTGTAAGTCTTTCCATTATCCCATAATAAATTTTCAAACTTTGCTTCATTTTTGGCTCAAAAGACCTTAAGTTTGTATTTTTTGAGATAGGTCATTCGAACTGGAATTTTTCTAGGATTACAAAATTTTGACGATCTTAGATAGAAAAATATGTACACCGAAAACTCCATATTGCTGTGAAAGCGCTACATACTTAAGGGGGGAGACTTGTCCAGGACACCGGAATTAAGGACAAACAAAAATTGCTGTGTAAATCGATATATTAAAAAATTCGAAGAAGTAACCTTACAGTTACAACTCAGAGGATAAAAACTGACAAAAAGAATGTTCTTCACTTTTAAATAATTATATTATATGGTCCAAAAGCAAGGTTGTTCAAAGCGTTGCGCTACCGAAAGACCTTCACTGCGGGCGTGATAGAAGTCGTAATTTTGATCTAAAACACATGAATCAAAGAAATTCTCAATCGTCATGAAAATACCTTCTATTCAAACTAAGAATATCCATATAATTTCGGAAATCCAAAAACTTGAGGGTCTCCAAAATAAAAAATCGATTTTTTCAGCAAAATTTGATCATTTGCATGCAAGAAAAAATTATTTATCATTTATTTTTATATAATTTTTTTAGTTTGAATAGAAGTCTGATTCATAAGCTTTCGGAAAAGCCCGTGTTCATTGAAATCCGTCAAGAAATATTGTTCTAATCACGCTCGCAGTTTTGAAA
Source organism: Neuroterus valhalla (assembly GCA_011762715.2). Taxonomy (NCBI): domain Eukaryota; kingdom Metazoa; phylum Arthropoda; class Insecta; order Hymenoptera; family Cynipidae; genus Neuroterus; species Neuroterus valhalla. The sequence continues at coordinate 19,160 of WSXT02178410.1, read as the reverse complement.
AATACTGTTTTCAGAAAATCACCTTTAAAGTTCTTGAAAGGAAAAGCAGGCATTTCCATAACTTACCGATTGTGCTTACTAATCAGCTATTTCTGGCCCATATGGGATTCCTTCAGCCTCTTCGAACTACCCAGTCAAAATGACGCGAAACTTATCTTATTTGAGAGTTTAACCGGCTAGAGAACGCCGCATAATCTCCAGCGCGCTTATTTGCTTAGTCTACGAGTGGCGAGTCAGAGGCTGCTACTTCGAAAATATTTCGAATTTCGATATGAAACTTTGTGGGCTTATTTTTAGATATGTATTCAAATGATTGAAACTATTTCCAAAAAATAAATTTTTTTGACCCTCTAAACGAGTCTCCCCCCTCAATATATCAAATAACCCGGCCGGGTTATGAGAACTAACATTTTAACACCACACTGAAAACTTACTAGGAATTTTCCTTTCTTTTTCTTTTTTGAACACGATGCGCTAAAAACTTATTAATTTTACGCTTTCTTTGCGTAGAAATAGAATTTTGGATTTTCCATTTCTCCCAAAATGTGCAGTTTTTTATGATTGACAGCTTCGGGCCTATAAATACGCCATTTTTTACGTCTATGTTTTGATTCGAGAGGTGGCGTTTCAGTCGAGCGGGAAATTTTCAAATTCGTTGTTATTTTTGCTCTGTAGTATCGATATGAATATTCTCACTACTGATAGCATAAATTGTATACCTTGATTGAAAAAACCGGGAAGGTGGTTGTCTATGACATTTTTCGGTCGGCGTTTGATTACGAGTGATGAAATAGTATTCTAAAAATTTCTATTCGGCCTTTTCTAGATTTCAAACACAATCATTCATTTATTTTACACGATAACAAAATGAACCTAATAATAATTCACAGTATCAAATCATAAAATTTGTGAATTATATATATTTATTTACTTATTTCTCAGTTTTCTGAACTTTTTAACAATTAATTAAGTGATGAATAAATCGTTACACGATGATGATAAATGATGAAAATGAATTCTCAAAACGGTAAAATGAATATTCATCACAATATGTAAAATAAATATAAAATTTTTTAAAAATTCAATTGGAAAAAAATATAAATGACATTGGAAATTAAAAGTATTCATAAATAATTAAAAAAATAAAATACTATCTGCCAATAAAGTGAACACGTATCGATGGATCAATATTTGTATAATTGTCTATGATTTATATTCATAAATAAATCAAAAAAATTTTGAATTTTATTACAATACAAATGATATAATAATCTAATAGAAATAATATATAGATAAAATCTATATATGTAATCAATTACAATAATATGTATCAATGGAAAATGATCAAAATGGATTATTAAAATGATAAATTTAAAAAAGAAAAAGTGTAATTATCGAAAAAAATCATTATTAGTAATAAGTGGAATAAAGCATTTGCATCATGGAATGATTATATGACAAATAATGAAAATGAATTCATAAAATAGTAAAATAAATATAAAATAATAATGAGAAATGAAGAGGTATCCCTCACGAAAACATTAAAAATGTTAATAAACAGCTCATTCAACATTTTTTACCTCTAATGAAAAAATTCTGCCCGTCAATGTAGTGAGAACCCCGTAATATTTTCTATGCCAAATCCACCTTCTTAATATACCCACATATGAGAGTTCTGAAATCAACTCAAGCTGACTCTGAAGATAATATTGCTTATTCATTCAAACAATAAGTCAACAATATTTAAACCATACTTTTTTGAACATGAGTTTTATTATAAGATATGTCTTAATGTAATAGGCGTCAATAATGCCAACCCATTAACGTAATTATATATGTGATTGTCACATGTTGTCAAACATAACCTTAAAACTCTAATTTTTCTTATTTCGCTATCACTCAAGAGTCGTCGAAAGCCGAGTTTTCGATGCACTTTTTATGGAAAATATCGTACATGGCGAGTGGCAAATGGCCGAGATCACTGACTCGTGTGGTGCTGCCCTCGCTTCGCTCGGGCCAGCAACTCCACACTCGTCAGTAATTTCAACCATTCGCCACTCGCCAGGTAATATACTAATTTCTCCCGTTCAATAGTCTTTCTTCGATATTTCGTCCAAAAGTTATTAGCGGCTCGCTGTAAAGGAAGAACTTGCTAAATGATCATTACAATTTCCACTCCGGGAATATTCAGTATCATCCATTAATTCAATTTTTTATGATTGTTATAAACATTCTTACACTGTCAGAAGAAATCCTTATTTTCCCATGCATTGCTATGTAAATTTTGGTAGCAATAAAAAATTTCCAAAACAGAAGATAATCAAGTATCTACCCATTCATGTGAACACGTTTTTTGTAAGATATTTGATAAAGTTTCTAGTGTGCTCGGATTCGAAGATTAGGAAAATTACAAAAATTTTTCTTTGCAAATTAGATTGCTTTGATTTTACAGCGAGCCGCTAATAAATAAAATATTACGGGGGTTGCACTACATTTACGGACAGGATTTTTACATTATAGATAGAAAACGATGAATTAGCTAATTGTTAACATTTTTAATGTTTTTCAAAATGCTGTGTGAGGTACATATGCCACTATTACAACGATATCAGAAAGCTAATACAGAAAAACCCTTGAAATAGTCCTCGTAGCGATTTAGTTCCGCTCTGGTAGCAGTATAAGTATTTCTCCGGCAGCCACAAAAAGAGTATAGTTCTGACACCCATACGGTGGAGCTGTGACAGCGCCACGGTGACGTTGCAGTCTATGCGCTAGCTATCTGCGCCAATGAAGCCGGTAAATTTTCACATTACCTCGAATCTTGTCTCATTCTGATATGGTTTGACTAATACATCGATTTATTCAGAAGTAAGTGTCGAATAAGTATCAAAATGCCCCAGTCCTATCCGTTTAAAAAAAATGGCGTTCCTTAGTGATAATAGTTTCTGTGTGCGAAATTTCCTCACCAGAGCGTCGCTGCACGCGGCACGCTTTAAGAATGCATTAAACTTATTGGGAAATTTTATAAAATTTGAAATGATGGAGTTTTTTTACAAAGTTAAGTCGAAAAATGTTTCTGGAGTTATTCTAGGACATAAAATTCACATTCTTCATAAATCAAATAATTTAAAATAGGAAAATAACCAATTAAATTATGTAGAATGTATACAGTATATACGCAGTGAGAATTTCTTGGTACCCTTCACAAGATATTTTTTATGTTATCATACAAAACTAAAAATATCTTAAGAATCAAGAAAAACTTCAGCTTTTGAACCTGTGTTTGTACAAGAAAAAAAACTTGTGAAGGGAGAAATATAGTTTAATTAAAATTTGAAGAAAAAAGATGATCGTTTGTTCCTCTAGCTAATCTGATTGTTCCAAATCTCATACAGAATAAAATATTTCTATCTTCTTCAGTTAACTTTTCTGAAATCAAGAAAGTTTGAGAAAATATTAAACGCATTCCAAACAATACTAACGACACTGTATTTTCTTGTACTTGAACCATTTTTTTATAAAAATATGCAAGTCCTTCCTTCGACACTTCAAAACCATTTTTATATAATTGATTAAAATTCATAATAATATATCACTAATAAGGGATTATTGAGGTACTGGTTTCTGCAGAATAAAAATATCATTTTTTTCAAATAAGAATTTCACGGAAAGGATTTGGAATAAATGGAATACATTGAAGAAGTAATTGAAGATAAATTTTGGTATTGAAAGGAGACGGTGATGATCAATATTAATGTATCTGTTAGGAAAATATTCAACAAGATCTCATGTGAAGAGATTTTTTCATACTCGTAAAAATACCTACTTGAAATATATTTTTTTTAACTCTAATATTCTCATTAACAACGGTAGTTTAACATCCCTACGAAACACATTATATTAAAATGAATAAATGATGCAAATCAAAAATAATTATAGTAATAAGGTATAATATTAATATGAGGAATTATATTATCATCAAATATCTAGTTATAGTATAACTAGATACGAGAAAAAAATTATTGTCAACAAAATGGTTGAATCGCAATGCCAAAAGGACGGAAAATTTACTAAACTGTTGAATTTTCCACCCAAAAATGGAAACCTTCGCCGAAAAAGTTGAACTTTCTACCAAACTAGTTCAATTCTTCAGTAAACTGTTTAATTTTCAGACCGAAAAGATGGATTCCCAACAAAAATTGTAATTTACAAGAAATATTTTGATCAAAAAAGCAGTTAGATCTTTAACCAAAAAGAAGTATTTTCACCGAAAATATAAATTTTCAATCAAAGAGAAAAATCTTCGAAGAAACAAAATTTTTATAGAGAAGTTCGACATTCATTCGAAAAGGTAAATTTTCAAATGGAAAAGAAAATTCTTAAAAGAAGGTTAATGTTAATGTTCTAGAAACAAAAATAATTTTCAATAAAATGTTTGAATTTTAGAGCCAAAAAGACGATGTATATCTAAAACAGTTTAATTATTCATTCATCCGAAAATTTGGACTCTTTCGAAAAAAAATAACTTTCTAGATGAGAATTTAAAAATTTGAACAATTCAAAATTAATAAATTATGGAAAAATTGAATAATAGAAAATGGAGAATTCAATTCTCCAACAAATTAAGAAATTTTCGAACCGAAAGGAGGAATTTCCATCAAATTACTAAACTTTTTAATCAGAAAGATGAATCTTCTCCCAACAAAATGAATGTAAGATCAAGAAGGACAAATTTTCAACAAAACAAAAAAATTTATGTAAAATTGTTGAATACTTAGACCAAAAAGTACATTTTTTAAAAGAGAAGTGAATTGCAAGAAACATTCCAATTTTCAAAAAATAGCTCGATTTTCAACCGAAAAGTATCCTTATGATCAGAAATATCAACTTGCAACTAAATAGAATAATATTTGAAAATAACATAAGTTTTTTCGAAAAGAAGAATCAGTCGAAGAAAGCGAGGAAATCATTATTGTTTTACATGTTTTATTAAATAAACTGTCATTTTAGATATTGGATTTTCGAAAAACCTCGGAAACAAGAAAAAATTTTATATAAAAGCGATGATTTCCTTGCTTTCCCAGACTGATTCTTGTCCTCAATGACTAATCAGTTAAAGATTCTCCTAGTTTTTAACTAAAAATGTTACTGTTTCATTTTCGGTTGAGAAAAATTATTTTTTATGTTTAAAATTCAACTATTTTATTTAAACATTTTTTGTTTTATTATAAAATTAAACTTTCTATTCGAAAATAATTCTTCTTATTCAAATATTCACCTTCCCGGTTGAATACTGGGGTGATCCAGGTAAATATTTATCAGTTTAGTTGAAAATTTATCTCATTGGTTAGAAATATAACTGTTGCAGTTGAAGATTCATTATGTTTTTTGAAATTTTCATCACTTTGGTTAAAATGTTAACTTTTTGGGGGGGAATACGTTTTTCTTTGTTATCACACATTGCTTTTTTCAATCTTTAGTTTAACTGTTCTCTGAAAAAAATTGGATTCGTTTAATTTGTTCCTTTAGATATAAATTTAATAACAATTATTCTAGAAAAAATTTTTTACGCGATACGTAAATGCATATGCTGTTTTCATAACTATTTAATTCTTAACGCTGATATACCTATACAGTTTATTGCGATCATAGCGAAGTGTGTCACTCTGACATGACACAGCGTTTTATAGTAAGTGTAGGGCTGTCAGAGCGCTACGTGTATAAATCCGAATAAAATACTCTTTATAACGTGTTGACAACGGCAACGTAACTTCGCGACCATTCTAATATTGCTACCCTAGCAATATGGAGTTTTCCGTGCATAGGCATCAGTTGAATTCTTGAGTTTGGAAAAATTTGAACTCGGAAGATTTGTGATAAATCCCAATCTCGGCTCTTCCAAATAAATTTTTTAAATAAAAATGTAAAGGGATATTCCGAAATGCGAAATTCAGCGAAATTCCACTTCAAAGAATTTCCACAAAGACCTAAATCTGGGTCAATTTTTACTATTATGTATTATAGCTTTCCGGAACTTGTAATTCTTTCCTAACCTAATATTACCAAGCAAGTCCAATTAGAGTTCACGTGAATTCATTTACAAATCTACAATACTTCAGAACCCCAGAAAACCAGAAAATGTAAATTTCATCTCGCTTTGCTGTTTTTATAACGAGCCTCTTGAAACGTTTGAAAGTTCCAGGCATGCGAAAATTTTCACTTTAAGATATGAGGGATTAGATTGTGTTGTATTCAAACATTTCAAAAGCCGTAAACCTTTTTTATAAAGGTAGACGCAACGTTGGAAAGATATAATAATTTGTCCTTATACATGTATCAACTCTCCAATCGCGAAAGTTTAAGAATAAAATTATAAGTTCTGAAAGCAGAGGTGTATGATTTTAAAATTGCAGGAAAAATTACAAGATAAACTTGACATCCTTGTATTATTTTTGAATTTTAGTTTTATTTTGGTTTTGTTTTAGGTAAACTATCTGAGTTCTTTTCGATCGATTAGCTCCAATCCAATGAATTATTATCAAGTTTAGTTCATCTCAGCACCGATTGATTACTTCGAAAATTTCATAGGAGTGTTGACATCGGTAAATTACGGAATGAACAGTTTAGAATCGTTTAATCTGCTATTCATACAGAAATTTCGGGATAATAAGCTCAGATCGGTAAATCAGAGATTCGTACAGATTTTCATTAATTCATAGCCCATATAACTATAATCGGCTATCAGGGTGGCGACTTGACCGGGAAATGATCGGGAATTTAATTAAAAACCGGGAATTGACTTGACTCAACCTAGACTATTAAAAATTCTACCGGAAAAATACGAAAAATGGCAGCTTTCTTTTCATGAATGGAAAAAAGATCTTATCATTTCATATAAAGAATGTAAAGTTTCTTTAATCTGATTCTCAAAATATCTGAATATATCTATGCGTCATGAGAGGAAGAATTTTCTTTCCATTATAAGAAAACCGTTTTTCAAAAAATGTATTTATTCACGTTTTATTTGCTGTTCTCCATTTATCTCACTTGGGACAGATAATTTCAGAAAATAATTATAGTTTTTATTTCAGGGCAGGAAGTTTTAGTGAAGAAGTATAATTTCACTTGGAAGAGGGAATTCTTTACATGGAACCCGAACTTTCTGAACTAATTATAATTCGAATTTAGAAGAGAGGAATCTTGAAAATCGTTCCTCCAATTCACAATCCGTTACAGTTTTAAAGTTTCCTCTTCTTATTTTCTAATAGGGAAAGTAATTCAAGCAGTTTGTTGAAAATCAAACTTTCTTTTTAAAGTTGCATTATTTCGATTCAGAATTCACCTTTGGTTGAAATTGTAACTACTTTGTTAAAAATCAATTCATCTTTTTTTGGTGCAAAAATCAAGTATTTAGTTGAACATATATTGATTTTTGAATATGAAAATTAAACTATTTCTGTAAGAATTTATGAACTACTTGGAAAACTTGCCTTTTTTGCAGAAAATTAATCTTTATGGTCAAAAATTTATCTTTTTGATAAGATACATTTATTTATTTGAAGATTCATCATTATACCTGAAAATTCATCAGTTTGCTTGAAAATCAATTACTTCAACTGTTTCATTTTTATGGGAAATTGATCTTGGCTAGTTTAAAATGCGACATTTCGTTGAAAATGTGTCTTATTGAAATAAAAATTCAATTATTTGGTTGAAACTTCCCATATTTTGTTGAAAAATCAACTTTTTAAAGAAAATTTTCTTTTTCTTCTGCAGTTATAATATTTTTCTTCAAAAATTCTTCTTTCAGTAAACAATCAAGGTATAGATCAAACATTTTTCATTTTAGTTGAACATTCATCTAGTTAAAAACTCTTATGTTTGGTTTGAAATTTATTTTTCAAGCCAAAAATGTCACTATTCTTTTTTTCTTTGGAAATTTTCATTTTTATGATTCAAATTTCAACCATTTTATTGAAAAATTGTATTTTTTGGCTCAAAATTAATTTTTTGTCAAGAAAAGATTTGTTCAAGTTAAATGTTCATCATTTCAGTTGAAAATTCGTCTTTTTGGTTTGAAATTTAACTACTTCAGTTTAACATTTACAATTTGATTCGATTCTTCATCATTTCGTGTATAAATTGTGTATTTTATATCATTTGTGTATTTGTTTGACAGCTAGTTTTTATTGTTTGTTGAAAGTTGAAGATAGTTTTTTTTTGTTTGAAGTTAGTTTTTTTTTGTTATAACTAATTTTCTTTAAATAAAAGTTCAACTTGTCCAAATTGAAAATTATATAGTTTTAGTTAAAAATCTATTTGTTTAGTTTAACAACCATTTTTTCAATTTAGAATTTGAGTAATAAAATTTTCGAAGACAATTTATCTTTCTCAGTAAAAGTTCATTCATCTGTTGTAAAACTCAACTCCTCCAGTTAATGATTCTTTTTTCTTTCTAGTATAAAACACTTATGCTAAGTTTAAAATTCTTTTTTTTTAACTTAAAAATGTTACTGTTCCATTTTTGGTCGGAAATAATAATTTTTTTACTTTGAAACTAAACTATTGTGTTAAAAAATTATATTTTTTCTTAGAAAATGATTCTTTCTATTTGGGTATTATTCTTTTTGTTTGAATATTCACCTGCATGGTTGGAAATTGAAGTGTTCCATTTAAATATTTATCTTTTTAGTTCATCTTCTTGTTTTGAAATTTAACTGTTCTTGTTGAAGATTCATAATCTTATTTGGAAATTCATGACATTGGTTGAAAAATGAACTATTTTGTTGGAAATCTGTTGTTTTCTTTAGTTATCGTAAATTGATTTTTTTTATTGTAAGTTTAACTGTTCCAATTTTTGTTAAAAAAATTATATTTTTTTGGTTCAAAATTTGAATATTCTTCTTAAAATTAATTTATTTTGCAATGTCTGTTCTGTTGTGTCAGAGGATGTTTAGAATTAACGTCATGAATCGAAATAAATGTTTGTGTTTTGCGACAAATATAAATATTTTACTTCTAGTTGACCAGGAAAATTGAAAAAATTGACCGTGAAGAACCGGGAATTCAAAATCGTCCGCCGAATCGTCTATTCTAATAGTTCCAGTAGTTAACTCTTCGCTTGCAAAACTGTGCGGAAATAACAGAATCCCGGATGCTAATCCCACAGTAAAGAAATTTGGCACTTTGCGCACACTTTACAAACACGGAATGTCGTCATTTTCAAAAATGTGTTACAAAAAATTTATTCCGGAACGATGAAGCTAATTATAAAGACGTAATTTTGTTCATAGACGTTTCCTCTTGAATCCTTGTGCCTAAAGCAGCGTCAGTAGGGCATAATTATTGAGATACATGCATCTTCAAGAACTTTTTTTCCCTGTGCGAGGTTTTTTGCATACACAGAATATACATGTGTACAGCTTCACGTCGTGCACCCTTAACCTTCATATTAGGTGAAAACATGGGAACGAGACAAGCGAAGAGGAATCAAGTGCCTCTGTGCAAGGGTTGCAGGAGTGGCAAGTTGGAACCCACCGCGACAAGAGACACGGCCCATTTCGTTACTAGGTCACCCTCGTTATCGTCAGCGAGAGAAATTGACTGACGTTCTTCGATTTTTACCTATATGATCTATTGGTATTGAATTACACTGGAATCTATTGGAGCCTACCAGCCTGGATTATCGTAAACGGAATCAATATTCAGTCGGTCGTATTCGAAAAGATTGGACATTTTGTGACAAGTCTCCCGAACCTAATTGTCTCCCTGCGGCATCTCTCACCCTTGATAGTGTCGAAAGTGCGGAAAGTCTTCCTAACCCGATTTATCATTTTTGACTATATGACGTACATTATTCCCAACCCCAGTCACAGAAGTGCCTTTACGCTCCTCACGATACTTGGAAAAAGAGGAAGGTATATGATGTGATCTAAATTATTTCTACTACCCGATTTACCATTTCGAGGTAATGTGGTCTATATTATTTCCATGTGTAGTCTTTTGCCCATTTGCTTTGGAAGAAGACTTCGAACTTTCTGTTGGGGAAAGATGCCACACTTTTGCTACTTCCGTGGGTGAGAGATGCCGCAGGGAGACAATTTGGTTCGGGAGACTTGTCACAATATTTTCGATCTCATCAGGAGAGATAGCGCGGGGAGACTAGCCACATGTGACTCGACATGAACCCGTATTCGACAACCAATGATATGCCTCTTTTCCGAGACTACAACCAATCATATCAAAGCATCGGTGTTCGGTAGAATTTCGCTCGAAAATTTTCTGATGGGAGAGATCGATGTTTGATAGTTTTCAATTTCAAACTAAAAATCCAAGTTGATCATCGGCCAGTTAGTGGAGAAAATTATTCAACTTTTCCAAATGCAAGGACTGATCAACTAGATTGCACAAACGATGAATCCTTTTTCACAACCCTCGTCTAGGTCCACAACGTATTGGATATCCTGAAACTCTGATATTTTTCACGACAATTTTTAACTAATGGTGAAACTCTCACAAATTATCCGTAAGGTTTTTAAGGCTCTTCTACAATAGGGTTGTGTCCAGAGTCAGATATCTTTTTTTCAATAAATGTATCGTATAGATCGTAAAGTTCATGTTTCAGATACGTTTATGAAATATTTTTTGCATTTTGTCTACTATTCCTAATATAATGTTAAAATTCCAAATTTCTTCACATTTTCCTCCAATCACAGCTTAGGTATCAATGGTTCTTAAATCATTTTTCTGCGTGGAGTTAAGTAAGTTAGTTGTGTAGGTTATGAGAAGGAATCGTATAAAAATATCTTCTAAATGATATACAGTTTTTTAAAAGTATTCCAGACTTCGTAAGTATATTTATGCACTAGAAAACAAACGAATTAAGATGTTACTATAAAATCGAATTGATCGAAGAAGTACTTTCCCTAGAACGAGTTTAGCAATACTTAGTATTCTCTCTTTCTCTCTTTCTTTCTCCCTTTCTTTCCTCCTTCCTTTCTTCCTTCCTTTCTTCCTACCTTCCTTTATTTATTCCTTTTTTTCAAACTTCTTTTCATCCTTGTTTCCTTTCTTTTTTTCTCTCTTTGTTTCCCTCTTTTCTTCCTTCCTTTCTTTCTCCCTTTCTTCCTTCTCCCTTCCTTTCTCTCTTCCTTCTGTCTTTTCTCTCTTCCTTTCTTCCTTCTTTTCCTTCTCCCTATCTACCTTTTTCCTTTCTCCCTTCTTTCTTTTCTCTGTTCCTTCCTTTCTCCCTTCCTTCATTTCTTTCTCTCTTTCTTTCCCTCTTTCTTTCTATCTTCCTTTCTTTCTTTATCTCATCCTTCCTTTCTTCATTCTTTTCTTTCTCCTTTTCTACCTTACTCCCTTCCTTCTTTTATTTCTTCTTTGAACCCTTCCTCCTTTTCTTTCTTCCTTTCTTCCTTCCATTTTTCATTCATCTTTCCTTTCTTCGTTCCTTCATTCCTTCCTTTACTTCTTTCTTTCTTCCTTCCTCATTTTCTTTCGCCCTTCCGTTCTCCCCTCCTTAATTCCTTTCTCTCTTCTATTCTTTCGCCCTTCCGTTCTCCCTCCCTTAATTCCTTTCTCTCTTGTTTCTATTCTTTCTCCCTTTCTACCTTCCTTCCTGTCTTTCTCTCTTCCTTCTTCTCTTTCTTCCTTTCTTTCTTTCTCTCTTTCTTACCCTCTTCCTTGCTGTCTCCCTTTCTTCCTTTCTCCCTTTCTTCTTTCTTTTATATCTTCATTGTACCCTTCTCCATTTTCGCCCTTTACTTCTTTTATTTCTTCATTCCTTCCTTCCTTTTTTCCTTGTTACCTTCCTTTATTTATAATTTCTTCTTTTATTTCTTTTCTCCTCCCTCAATTTCTTTCTCTCTCTCTTCTATTCTTTCGCTCTTCCTTTCTTTCTTTTTTTCCATCTTTCTTTATGTCTCCCTTTTTTCCTTTATTTCGTTCTTTCTTCCTCTATTTGTTTCTTACTTCCTTACTTTCTTCCTTCTTTCCTTTCTTCTTTTCGTTCTTTCTTTAATATTTTTCAGAAAATAGAGAATCGTAGAAAATGGTTTGAAGACTGTAGAACAACAGCTTTCTTAGCTTGACAACCACCTATTTTTGTTTCCCTTTCTAAAAAATCGCCTATTGAAATTAAATCCATGCCCGACGACAAGTTAATGGGCGAAGAACGTGAGTCGTTTGAGGATTCCCCTTTTTTTATAAATACGAGTGTCGGAAGCTAATTGGCAGAATTGCCTTGCTCTCAGATCACGGGAGGGAGTTGGTTATTTTCACCTCGGTTGATTATTTTTGTGGAGACTTGAACTAACTCCTTAATGCCTTGAGAAAGCCGCCTGAAAGATAAAGCGGATAAGAGATTGGAAGAACTCCAGATTATCTTGCTTGACTTACCTGGGTGTAAGACGAGAAGAAGAAATTTATGTTGTTTCTTTTCATTCTTAAAGCACAACCCATAGACGAAGTGCTCTATTTATTTTATCAACAAATCTCGTTTAAGGATCAAGGCTGATAGAAGATAAATAAACCCTCTCAGTTTCTATCTCTGATTCGGATTTTTTCCAACAAGAAGAATGTTTATAATTAGATTCTCAATCTAACCAGGGTTTAAGAATTTGGGAATGAATGAATGAATTGCTCTCATATAAATAATGTTTTTTGTCTTTTCTTTTTTCACAAACCTCCCACTTTTGTTATTTTTTTCAAATTCAATTGTTTAAAAATGGTACTTACTCATCCGATTCTTGACTACCTAGATTTCAAACCAACATGTGATCACACTCATTTTTTCATGAATCTGAGAGATTCTGTTACATTTTTTTATACAAAAATGACACTCTTTTGAGCTCTTACCTTTGTAAAATTATGACTACGAAATAACAAAAGACGTTACTCCAAAAGTGATGACTATATGACACACCTAATGCACCTGTTTACATTTTACTTACTATGACTGGGACTCTGATTTTTTTGTAAAAAACCATGCCCCTGATGGGGAGAACAGTATGCTTCTAAAACGTTGGGATTTGCTTTCTTATAAAATTTTCTGACAAAGTTGAGGTTTACACAATTTCTCTTGTTGTTCTTTTACTTTCCGCATTTTATAGTACAGCTTCCTCCCTCCCTCCCTCCTCCTTTCTTTCTCCCTTTCTTTCTTCCTCTCTTCCTTTTTTTTGCTCTTTCTTCCTTCCTTTCTTCTTTCTTCCTTTTTTCTATTCCTTCTTTCTTACTTCTTTTCTTTCTCCCTTCCTTACTTTCTTTCTTTCTTCCTCCCTTCCTTCTTTTTTTATGTTTCTTCTTTTCTTTCTTCCCTACTTCTTCCCTTTCTTTCTTCCTTCCCTGCTTCTTTCCTTTCTCTCTTTCTTTCTTTCTTTCTTTCTACCTTACTTCCTTTAAGATTAACCATTCCAGTTTGAAAGTCAACTGTTTTCTGGAACATAACACTTGAATGCTTGAAAACTTAACTTTCTTGTATCATTGCTTCGTAGAAAATCAATCTTCCTTGTTGACAATTTTTCTTCCGCTTGGGATTCAAGTATTTTGTGGAAAATTCGTATCCATATTTTTTTTCTTGATGTTTATTGACTTGTTTATTTTGTTGAAAAATCGACCAGTTTCTTCAAACTTCAAGTGTTCTGTTAAATTAATCTTTTTGGTCAAAAATTCAATAAAATGTGTAAAAATCCAAAAAAATTCAAAATGACATAATTTTCGTTTGGAAAGAAACTTCTTCTTTGAAAATTCAACTTTGCAGGCTGGAAATGTAACATTCTTCTCAAGAAATTCTCCTCTGAGAAAAAAAAACGGTCGTTTAGCATTTAATTTTAAAGTTGAAAATTCAACTTTACAGGCTGAAAATGTTATTATATTTTTTAAAAGATTCAACTATTCAGTTGGAAATAAATAATTTCAGGTAGGGGATTCAACTTAAAATCTAACTTAATTGAGAATTTAATCTTGTTTTTCTAATTTCCAATTTTTGGGTGAAAATTTCAATCGTTTTGTTAAAACTTTGTTATTTTGAATTGGAAATTCATTTTTAATGTGATTCTTCGTATTTTGGTTGTTTCTTGGTTGATAATAATTTATCTTCACTAGTTGAAAATTCAACTTTTATGTTGCAAGTGTATTTATTTGATCAAAAATTAGGATTTTACTGTTGAAGTCATCTCCAATAGTTGGGAAATTACCTTTTTTCTGGAAAGTTCGTCTTTCCGATTTGAAAGTTCAAATATTTTGTTGAAAATGTATTTTTATAGGTCATCAAATCCAAACATTTGGTAAAAATTTAATCATTTATTGAAAATTCAACTGTTTTAAAAATGTTATCCTACCGGATTGAAATTTTATCTCGAATGCTGAAGGAGTCATCTTTCTTGGTTCGGAATTGAACACTTTTGTTGAAGTCATCTTTTTTTCCAAATATCCAAGTTTCTTGTAGAAAATTCGTCTTTTGATTAGATAATTCATCCTTCGTGGTAGAAAGTCATCTTGTTGGTAGAAGATTCAACTTTTTCCTGAAAAATTCGTTATTTTGGTTTGTTAAATAAACTATTTGATTGAAAAAGCATCTTTGTCGGGCGAAAATTTAAATATTTAATTAAAAATTAAACTGTCTTGTTGAAAATTTAATTCTCTTTTTGTAAAATAATCTGTTTTGATAGAGTCATGTATCTGATGAAAGTTCAACAGTTTTGTTAGAAATCCGTCGTTTTGCATTTGAAAATTCATGTTTTATGGTAGAGAAGTCATCTTTTTTGCTGGAAATTCAACTTTACAGGCTTAAAATTACTTTATTCCTAGAAGATTGAACAATCTGGTTGAAAATAAATATTTTCAGGACGGAAATTCAACCTAATTGAGAATTTAATCATCTTTTCTCATTTTTTTGCTGAAAAATTAGATTGTTTCGTTGAAACTTCGTTTTTGTGAATTAAAAATTCATATTTTATGGTACATTTTCCCTTTTTGGTTGTTCTTCGTTGATAATTTTTTGTCTTCATTTGGAAATTTAACTTTTTTTTAAAAGTTTTTTAATTTTCTTCAAAATTCAACCTTTTTTTGTAATAGTCTTCTCTGATTGTTGAGATTGTAACTCTTCTTCTGGAAAGTTCGCCTTTGCGGCTTGAAAATCCAACTATTTGGTTGAAAATTCATCTTTTTAGGTCATGAAATCCAAATATTTTGAAAAAAATCCAACTGTTTATTGGAATTTCATTTGTTTCGAAGAAATTCAACCTTTGGAATTGAGAATTTATCTCAAATACTATAGAAGTCATCTCTCCTGGTTAAAAATTCATCTTTCTTGGTTCAAAATAAACCTCTGTTGTTAAAGTCACCTTTTTTGTAGAAAATTCTTCCTTTCGATTGGAAACTTCATCCTTTATGATAATTTGTATTTTTGTCTTACAAAAGGAACTATTTAGGTAAAAATTGAGCTTCACGAGAGCGAGACGATACGAGATTTTACTCAACTCTTGATTCCGATCTCGTGAGAAATCGAAAATTAGACTCTTGTCTTGATCTCGGAGCAAGAAAATCGTCTCGAGTTCAGAGTTTCGATGCTTTCTATTTTTGAGTGTGTTATAAATATTATTGTATCGATTCTCCGAATAATTATACTTTGAAATAATTCCTGTGCAAATCTCGACTCTCGACTTTAAGACGAGGCGATATCGAGAGTTCTCCCGAACTCTCGTGAAGCTTTAGTAGTTGAACATGCATCTTTGTTGCATCAGAAACTTATCTTACATGCTGGAGTGGTAATATTTCTCAGTTGATAATTTATCATTCTTACTGTAAAATTACCTTTCTTGGTGAAAATTCAACTTTCTTAATTCGTCTTTTTTTATTGAAAATTCAACTATTTGGTTGGAACGTAATTATTTGTTAAAAATTTGTCTGTTTGAGTTTAAAGTTCGTCCTCCTAAGTGGAAAATCTCTTTTGGTCACTAAGGGCCCATGCCTGTTTGAAACTAAACTTGCTAGATACGCGAACCTAATGAAAATTATATAAAATTATAGATAATTTTTATTCGTTTTACACAAATAATGCATGAAAGAAATAAAAACTAAACCTAGTATTTTGCACTATGGATAAACTATTTATTATTTTTACGCCTTTCCTGTTGAATTGAAAACAGGCTCCATGGTCCTGAATGAATCAAACCATAAAGAGAAAGCTGTGAAATAAATATGATCCCTGTTTACGATTATGCGAGGTATAAGAGAGGGAGAGGGTTAGCTGGAGCAAAGGGGCGTCTGACGATAAACTGGGTTGCACTACTTACAGTGTGAACTCATTCTAGCTACGCGACCCCTCCAGCATCCTGGGAAAACCACTGCGGAATGAAAAGCTTCCGATAAAATTCGGTCACGCTGGGAATTCTGGGATTATCAAATGACACGGCAATTAATCTAGTTAGGGCTTGAAGCACGCGTGCCTATACAACCATGTTACGGCCTTTGAACTCGAATTGACGCTCTGCTCGACTCGAACGCACTCCAGTCAAAGAGTAAAGAGGAAGGTACAAAACACTCACATGAGAATAACGCTTGACCACTGACCGACTAAACCATTCCACGTGATTTGACGAGAATCGGCAAATATGTGTAACATAATTGTACGAGTCCCTTTTTTTTATTTTATGATCTACACTCTCTATTAATGATCTAATGGAAGTGACTAATTCACGGTCAATTCTGACTGGTTGAAGTGTGCGGATATGGCGACTGTCAAATCAGTAAAAAGTGACTTTAAAATCAGTCATTTTTACTGATTTAATCATTTGTAAGGAAACTTGCGGTTCTAGCATGCGATACAATGTTCAGAATAAACGCGTGATGGGATTGGTGAAATATCAATTAATTGAAAGAACAGTCTGTGCCTTGGACCACACGGTGAAAGCGGAGGTTTTTATGAAGAGAAGATGGAGAGAAGGAGGAGAAGTAGGGAGGGGGGAGGGGTAAGAATAGAAGAAATAAAGTAAGAAAGAAAGGAAGAAAGAGAGAAAAAAAAGGATGAAAGAAAGAAGGAAGGAAGGTGGGGAGGTAGGGAGAAAGGAAGAAAGAAAGGGAGGAAGAATGAAAGGACGAAAAAGACAAGAAAGAAAGGAAGAAATAAGGTAAGAAAGAAATGAAAAACAGGGTGAAAGAAACAAGACAGAAGAAAGGAAGGTGGGGAAAAAGGAAGAAAGAAAGAATGGGAGGAAGACAGAAAGAAAGAGAAGAAGAAGTAAGGGTTTTAGGAAGAAAGGAAGAGAGGAAGAAAGAAAGAAAGGAAGAAAAGGAGAAAGAAAGAAAGGAAGAAATTAGGCAAGAAAGAGAGGGGAAATATGAGGAAAGATAGAAGACAGAAGGAAGGAAGGTAGGGAAGTAGGGAGAAAGGAAGAAAGAAAGAAAGGAAAGAAGAAACGGAGAAAGGGGGAAAGGGAGGGAGACAGAAAGAAAGAAAGGAAAAAGGAAGAAAAAAGGGCTACAGGAAGGAAGGAAGTCAGAAAGAAAGAAAAGAAGAAAGGAAGGAAGAGAGGAAGAAAAAAAGCAGGAAAGAAAGAAAGGAAGAAAAGAAGAAAGGAAGGAAGAAATTAAGTAAGAAGAGAAAAGTAGGAGGAAAGGTAGAAGACAGAAGGGAGGGAGGAAGGGAAGTAAGGGGAAAAGAAGAAAGAAAGGAAGGGAGGAAGGAAGGTAGAAAGAAAGGAAAGAAGAAAGGGAGAAAAAAGGAAAGGGAAGGAGACAGGAAGAAAGAAAGAAGAAGAAAGGGCCTAAGGAAGGAAGAGAGGAAAGAAGGAAGGAAGTCAGAAAGAAAGAAACGCAGAAAGGGAGAGAGGAAGGGAGGAAGAAAGCATGAAAGAACGGAAGAAATTAAGAAAGAAAGGAAGAATGAAAGGATGAAAAGGAGAAAGACAGAAAGGAAGAAAGTAAGAAATAAGTTAAGGAAGAAATAAAAAAAGGAAGGTGGGAAGAAAGGCAGAAAGAGTAAAAGAAAGGGAGGGAGACAGAAAGAAAGAAAAGAAGAAGGAAGGGTTTTAAGGAAGGAAGTAATAAAGAAAGAAAAAGAGAAAGGAAGGGATGGAGAAAGATGGGAAGAAAGAAAGTGGGAGAGGAATGTAGAAAGAAAGGAAGGATGAAAGGAAGAACAGGAGAAAGAAAGGAATAAACTAATAAAAAAGTAATGAAAAAGGGATAAATAAAGAAGACAAAAGGAAGGAAGGTAGGGAGAAAGGAAGAAAGACTGTCAGGAAAGAAAGAAGGTAGGAGAAAGGAAAGAATAGAGACAGAAAGAAAGAAGAAGGGAGGAAGAAAGAATGAAAGGAAGAAAGGAAGACATTTAGTAAGAAAGATAGGGAAAAACGATGGAAGAAAGAAGACGAAAGAAAAGTGGGAAGAAAGGGAGACAGAAAGAAAGAAAGGGAGGGAGGGAGACAGAAAGAAAGAAAAGAAGAAGGAAGGGTTTAGGCTCGGGTTTAAGGAAGGAAGTAAGAAAGAAAGAAAAGAAGAAAGGAAGATATAAACAAAGAGGGGAAGAAAGAAAGGAAGAAGGGAATGTAGAAAGAAAGGAAGGTTGGAAGGAAGAAATTAAGGAAAAAAGTAAGGAAAAATGCAGAAAGAGAGAAGAGAGAAGGAAGGTAGGAAGAAAGGAAGAAGAATGTCAGGAAAGAAAGAAGGTAGAAAAAAAGGAATAAAGAAAGAAAGAAAGGAATAGAGATAGGAAGAAAGAAGAAAGAAAAGTTCAAAGAAGGAAGAGAGAAAGAAGGAACTAGAAAGGACGAATGAAATGAAGTAAGGAAAAAGGAAGAACGAAAGAAGAAGGGAAGGAGGAAGGAAAGAAGAAAGAAGGAAAAATGAAAAGAAGAATGGAAGAATTTCAGTAAGAAAGATAGGAAAAACGATGAAAGAAAGAAGACGAAGAGAAGATGGGGAGAAAGAAAGAAAGGGAGGGAGGTAGAAAGAAAGGAAGGAAGCCTTAAAAGAAGAGAGGAAGAAAGGAAGGAAGTAACAAGCAGAGAAAGAAAAGGAAGGAAGGAAGAAAAGGAGAAATAGAAGAAGAAAGGAAAAAGCAGTTGAGCATGAGTGAATTCAATAATTTTTTCCGATAAGAACGCATGCCACTAAACACTGCTGCATACAACTCTCAGCGGGGAGGGTAGAATGAAGAT
>WSXT02178399.1:0-21556 GCA_011762715.2 Neuroterus valhalla | reverse complement strand
CGCGAGTCAAATATATTATCGAGCGCGAAGCGCGAGATCCTACGGACGCGCGCCCTAGGCGCGCTGATACTTGCGAGTGAAGCGAGCTGCGCGCGAAGCGCGCGATGAGAATGTGCCCGCGAAGCGGGCAGATTTTTTAGTTTGTTATTGTTATCAAATTTCATTATTTTGATCATTGTCTATCGAGTCAGTCTCCTTTTTTAATTTTGTACTCATTTATTGTTCATCTTATTATTGAATTACAATACTTGCTATACAGATTATCTAATCGTACATTTTTCTATCAATTTTTTGTTCTTACCATTAAATTTTAATATTTAATTTGTATTTTCCAACTCAATTGACATTTTAAAAAATTGTATTCTAGTTCATATTATATTACAAATTTTATTTGATGAAATTAGTAAAAAAAGTTTAAAAGACAGTTACTAAAATTAAAGTACATTCCGTGAAGTCATAACAATAAGAATTGAATAAAATAAATAAATAAGTCCATGTAATAAAAATTTTTATGTAAGTTCATATTTGTTTACTTAGTTTACATGAAAAAGTTGTCTACTCACTTACTGTTACTGTTAATAGATTTAAACTTTTCAGATAATGCTCATTTATTGAATATTTTTCAACTTATTTCTTGTTATTATTAAATTGTAATATTTTAGTTACTGTTTATTGGCAATTTTTCAATTCACATACCTGCTTATATTATTACCACAAAGGAAGGATAGGTTTTAGATTTAATGATAAATTCAATAATTTATTTTATTCTACAATAATAACAAATCATTGGACTTACATCGCCAGATGGATGTTCACGCGCAGGAATCGTTCCTCAAGGCGCATTCTGGACCGGCTTCGTGCTTCACTTTTACTCGGCATACTCCGTCAATTTCAGCTTTACAAAAAAAAAAAAAAATAACCAAAATATTTGTGAGGCTTTACTCTACAACGTCCCTTTTGCATTTTTTGAAAATTTGATTAACTCACCGATAAATGAGACAAAATAGCTAAGGCGGTTTTCGAGATCGACCGGTTTATCGATCAACGTTTACACATAACCCCGAAAAAAGAGAAATTATTGACCGTAGGCAATTGCCTTTAGGCCTTGTGCATCACCCTGAAAAATTCAAATGTTTTCAGCATCAACACCGAATGCTGGAACCTCGGAAAATCTTGTGAGAACGTGATTCCCAATGAGACTCTATAGAGAGTTAGGCCCTTTTGATCCCTCGGTACCCCTCGAGTTAGGCCCTTAGCGCTTTTTAACAATTTTTTTTTTAGGTGAAAAAATAAAAAAAATGTCTCTGCAATACACCTCGTGATGGGGATTTGGTCATAGAATCCAAAAATGTGGAAAACTTAATTTCGAAAAAAGTGTTGGTTATGCCCTTTTGATCCCACGCCCTTCAATTGTTTACAAGCTTTATGTATTATTTCACATGGTTCGCATTAAAAATAGGCCAAAGCCTATAAAACATGCTCAGGAGAAAATCATTCCTTTTGAAAAATGTGAACATTGGTTCGCAATTTTACAGAATCAAGTTTTTTGAAGAAATGTTTTCAGACAACTGTATTTCTATTCTAATAAATGGGTGTGCCTGAACTCGGCTATGACGAGCTATCAGGGCTGGGAGAGAGTGTTGAGTTCATTACTGAGTTCCGTGAAATCAACCCTAAATTCTTAGCGAAAAA
This sequence comes from Neuroterus valhalla, assembly GCA_011762715.2. Classification (NCBI taxonomy): domain Eukaryota; kingdom Metazoa; phylum Arthropoda; class Insecta; order Hymenoptera; family Cynipidae; genus Neuroterus; species Neuroterus valhalla. The sequence continues at coordinate 19,864 of WSXT02178399.1, read as the reverse complement.
ATTTTATTCTGCAGCAATCAACTCGCAATTTTGATTTCCCTAATAGAATGAAGAGGTTTTGATATTAGGGACAGATTTAATCTCTGGGAATCCATGAAATCTTAACTTTTCGCAACCAACCCACTAAAAAAACTGGTTTCAAGATAGTTTCTGTCCAGCTGTTGTTTCCGTCATTGTTTCCATCCTTGTCGGCTGTATTTCGGATAACTTTCGAAAGACTTATTGAATTGAATTCAGATTTTGTTAACGTTTGAGGGTCCTAAAGAGAAGAGTCGATTTAGTTAACCACCCTTTATTGAACCTCTGGAATCAGTTGAATAAGCAATTATAAAAACATGGAATAATATAATACCTACTCGTTTTTTATCAGGGAGATTTCCTAGGTGGATAGATTTTATTTTGAACTTTACTAATTCTCAATTTAATAGAAATTTCAAAAACAAATTTGAAACTCGCATAGGTTTAGTTGAATCCTCGATTTAAGCCCAAATTTTTTGAAGATATTCAAAAAATTCTGCATTCAAAAAATCATATTTTGATTTGCCTGATCACTCTTCTGAGTAGATGATATCTTTCTACGGATCCCAGTGGCAAAGTGACAAAAAATCACTGATAATTCAAAAATTTAGTTTCCGAAACTCCAATTTGCATGCGAAATTGAAAAAAAAATAGAATCAATCTACTGCATGTAAAACTATTGAAAGTCATGATGGTAATATTGGTGCCAATTGATATCGTAAAAGTACATCCTCGGGTACATAGCCACATTTCTGATCGTAACACGTAATATTTGAGTACGTAATAGTACGGGTGAATTCAAGCCTTGAGTGATAATAATTAAGGTTAAGCACAACACTATCTTGTATATCTCCAGGTGAAATGATAAGTGTAGCATCAACATACCTAAAGTATGCAAGTATAATAAAATGTAGATTTTCTATCAATGCTCTATAAATGAGAAAGCTTATCAGCATGTTAGGCGATACAACTGTGTATCTTATATTTTATAAGGGGTTTTAATAAAAGTGGTAATCAGGAGACTATTTGTTATAGCATGCAAAGCTCCAGTTAATATTGACATTAGGGATGTAAAATATTCCTTCAGGGACTCCGTAGATTATACTCTAGATACTTGCGATTCTGACGGAAGGATCATCCTACTCAAATATATGAATGGTTAGGTTAGTGTTCAACGTGGCGGCACGGACATGAGACTTTATTTTCTCATTCGAAGCATACACGATTAAAAATAGAGAATCCAAAGGATTCAGAGATAACAACAGTGTACTGTGAAAAGTTGTATAAATATCTACGTCCTCACTATGAAGACTGGAAGACGACATTGAGTTTTATTAATGTAAAGGTTGCATAGATGATGATATGAGATATGAATAATCGGTCTTCTCAGAGATGCAAAGCATGATTCATTGAAGTAATATATTTGTGAATGAACCTAAAAATTGCTCACTTTTATTTTCTGTTTGCAGAATTAGTTTGGCCACATGACGAATTTGCAGTTCATTCAGATCCCATTCACGTTTATAATGTTCATGATTATGAACTCTTAGCACACCCAGGTACCTGTATAAACTTGGTACCAGGATTCTATCTTATGGAAAGAGATGAAAAGCGCGAGTACTTCATTGGATTATATGTTGAGGTATATCGAAGTTTGTATGCAATAATGGCTCCAAGAGAGGATCTTGATTATCGCAAGGGAAGAGTTAAAATACGCATTGATGGCGTCATTACTAACGTCACTGAACCAATTTATGAAGAGGATAGTATGAATTTTATATTCACCAAGGATTATAAGCCACTACGCGTGACCGGTGTCGAAGTACACTAGCTTTATTCAAGTTATGAGAACAAATGGTCAGTACCGGCGAAAGGGTGGCTTTTTCTAAAATTGAAAGAAAAAAATTTTGGGGAATCCAAAGTTCTGTTGTCCGTAGGACAACAGAACTATGGTGTCGATTACGCTTTGGTTCTTATGTGCGCGAGCTATACAATTTTCTGTTTAAATATACTGCATGGGAAATAGACGAACCAATCCTGTATGATGTTTTGGATAAATAAGAGCGAAGAAAATATAGATGGTTACTATGTATGAACATTTTTTTTTGTTTTAAAAATTTTTTGTTCTTCAATCAAGCGATGAACTTACCTTGTTTAACAACACGCGTAACGATAACGTACTGGCAATTTCAAAAGTCCCATGTTTTTTTACATTTGCAATAGTTTTCACCTTCTTGTTCTCAGGTAAGAGAGAAATAACAACTCTTGCTTCAGAAAAACAATATTTCTGCTTTTTCTCAATACAAATATTGAAGGTCTGCTGAAAAGCATTCATAAAGTGACTTTTTTCTATGACTCTGATACAAGCCTGCAATGTCAAACTCAATGAGTTCGGAAGGAAAAAGAGCTAAACATAGTCATTTTGACCTCCAGCAAGAGAATAGTTCAAAAATCTAGGAAACATCCCTGGAAATAGGTCAAATAAAGAGAATACAAAATTTTGGTTGTAACCATCTCCGTAGCTAATCTATGCTGTTCACGGAATGTACATACAAGAGATTCATTGTCTATGATAGTGACAATTACATGCGTTCAATCATTTCTAGCTGCTGCTGTTCCTCATTATGATTAGAATGGTCTCGTGCAGAAGATTTAAAACACAGGTGAAAATATCTGCTTTCCGCACATGTAGAAGAATAAACCGTTTGTTCTCTTTTATTACTTGCACTACTTGCTTTCCTCCTGTTTCATATGGAGTTATGCACAAAACAAATTAACCTCAAGTTATTTGGATCACACTCTTAGTGCACCCCACCGCTTGAATATTGTTGTTAATTTTAAGTATATCATCTTGTATGTATATGCGGATATGTATAACTTTTATTCATCGTAAAAGACGATTGATTAGAATAAAGGTAATAGGAATATTAACATTGACCTGAATTATCATTGCACACATTATATATTGATAACAGATTATAGAGAACATTAGAGGATAGTGTTCCAAGAAGAAATCATCATATGCTACATTAAAGTGGACCGTTTTGCACCAACTTTCGAATTGTTGAGGGGGCTAACCATTATTCGGTGCCACGTAAAAAATGATGATTTTTGATGCCTTACTCGATGCGATTGGACGAGCGGAAAAGGTCGCGCAGCGCGCTTGGAGATTTGAATTTTCGAATTCACAAATACGTACGGAATGCGTCTACTTCATGCGCAAATATTGATCTGTCAGATTTTGCTATAGAATGAAACTTCTTTGGAATAATGCAATTAGGCAAGGGGAACGTTCAAAAAGCCAATATGTCAAAATTAAAGATTTTTTATTGCCTACCTCCCAGGAGTAAGGTTTATAGGTTTCCTTAATTTTTTTAATGGAACATTACTGTAGGGTAATTTTACAACTTGTTTTATTACACATTACAATCACATCTTGGAATCACACGATTTCCTTCTAGAACTATATGCTCAATCCATTATTACTTGGTGTACTTAGAGCTTGGGTGAAATGTTTTATTTGGTAACAGGTAGATGAATCAGGAAAGTCAATCATGTCCATGTCTTATTCAAGTTATGTTGCTCTATATCTTCAGCAACGGTCACAAGAAGAAGTTGTCGCTATTCCTCATCATTGGTGAGCTTGTTGCCTTTCAGGAAACGCGTTACCAACTACACCGCGCGTTCATCTGCATTTTTGATAGCTCGCAAATGAGATTTAATATCCAGACCTTCCTGAAAAATCGCTCTGTGCTCTCCAGACAATTGGATCCTTTTCTAGAAAAGTAGAAGGAATGCCTGTTGCTTGGAAGAACTTCATGGATTCCTCTGACCCGAAAAGTGCAAGTTCCAAATTAAGAATACTATCATCCATGGTGACTTGAGCTCCTAACGGCGGGTCAGCCTCTCCAGTTTCCTCGCACATCGCGGCAACGCAACGATGTATTTCTTTTTATCTAGGGGAACCTCGTCGTCAAGCAGCGCAAGACTTAGATGTATGGAGGTCAATTGAAGCTGTCCACAAAGGAGAGTTCTAAATTGTTTGATCTGAATGTTTTCATCTGTCGAGTGTACGTCTACGTGTGGTTTCGCGCTCATTATGCTCCCCAGGCACCAGGTACTGATCTTCTGTTCATGCAGACTTTGTTCAAGAACAAGGACTTGGGTACTTATTGGATGGCAGTCTTGCACAAGTTTTCAACCCATCTTTGGTACCTGTCACCTAGGTTGGTCTGTCTTGCGCTACTTGACGACGAGGTTCCTCTGGATAAAAAGAAAGACATCGCTGTGTTGCCGCGATGTGAGAGAAACTGGAGAGGCTAACCCCCCATTCTGAGCTCAAGTTACCATGGAAGACAGTATTCTTGATTTAGATCTTGCACATTTCTGGTCAGAGGAATCTATGAAGTTCTTCGAAGCAATAGGAATTTCTTCTACTTTTCTAGAAGAGGCTCCTATTGTCTGGAGAGCACAGAGCGATTTTTAAGGAAGGTATGAATATTAAATCTCATTTCCGAGCTTTAAAAAATGTAGATGAACGCGCGGTGCAGTTAGTAACGCGTTTCCTGAAAGGCAACAAGCTCAGCAATGATGAGGAACAGCGACAACTTCTTCTTGTGAACGTTGCTGAAATTAGGAAGCAACATAAAATTAAACAAGGATATGATTGACTTACCTGATTCAGTTACATGTTACCAAATGAATCATTTCATCCAACCTTCAAGTATACCAAGTAATAATGGAATGAGCATATAGTTCTAACTGGGAATTGTGTGATTTTGAGATGTGATTTTAATGTGTAATGAAACAAGTTGTAAAATCAACCTACAATAATGTTCCATTACAAAAATTGAGAAAACCTATAAACCTTACTCTTGGGATGTAGGCAATAAAAAATCAATAATTTTGACACATTGGCTTTTTTACCATTTCCTTTACCTAAGTGCATTATTCTAAACAAGTTTCATTCTATAAAAAAATCTGTCAGACCAATATTTGCGCATAAAGTAGACGCATTCCGCACGCATTTCGGAAATTCAAAAATGTAAATCTTCGATCGCGCTGCGCGACCTTTGCCGGTCGTCCGATCGCATCGAGTAAGGTATCAAAAATCATCATTTTTGACGTAGCACCGAATGACGGTTAGCCACCTTAACAATTTGGGAGTTAGTGCAAAACGGTCCACTCTAAATAATACATATTCAATCAAGAGTCAATCGAAAGCAAATTCTTCTTAAGGTTGTATATTTACGATGTACACGTGTAATCATCTGTGTCGTGAAGTTTTTCCCTTCTCCAGTTTATGATTCAAACAATTGATAGATTAGATAAGGCTATAGAAATAATCGGATAATCGATATCTTTGCCTCTAACTACTACAAACTGAAACGCAAGAGATTGCTTATTTCCGCGTTCACAATTGGCGCATTTGCATCTTCCTTAATGAAGTAATTTTCATCCTTAAATTTTCTGTTACGTTTTTTTGATCATCTTAGAACTTTTATCTTTAAAAATTAAAACAATTTTGAAAATATTTTTGGAAGTAGAGGCATCTAACAGTTCTACAATATTTGCAGCTATGCATGTGCATTGCACTCTTAAGTGAGTCGAGCACCCTAGGCGCGCTTAGATTTTCGAGAAAACTTTTATCACAAATCGCTCTGCACATAGAGAGAACCTATCTATCTTATCAAAGTCGCGGATCAACTCTGTGCCAGTAAATTTGATCAAAAAAATATTTGTAACTTGCTCCCTTATTAGAACAAATAAAGTCTTATCAATCGAATGCGCAATCAGTAAATGTATCAGTCCAAATTGTACATGATGATTTAATGAATATGAAGTTCCCTTCTACTTGAGTGTGAGTTTGAGTTATGATTCATGAATTATTCAGGAAGAAAATTAGGATTAGGGTTAGTAGTTATACATTGAAAATTCTTCGAAGAATCCTAATTAATTTCACTGGTATTGCAATTTTTCATCCCAGTGGGTTTCTCTATTGTTTTTTTTTATAATGATTGTTGTGAGATTGATGTGTCTTACCTTAGTGATTTTCACTGATTCTGTAGGTAAAAACAAAATATCTTTAGTACAAAGTGCATTTTGAATTGCAGTTCTTCTGAGAAATAAATAAATCTTACATGCACAAGGGCGCTTGCAAACGTCTTTACAAAAAGGTATTTTCATTTTCTTTTTCAAATTGTCTAATCTTCTCATAAATTAGAAATCATGATCTGTTCAATAATTTCTTCGAATAATAAAATAATTAGGATAAGTTTCCCTTTTACACTTTCTTTCTGCAGAATTAGCTTGGAAACATAAGAAGAGCGCTATACATTCCTTTCCCATCCAAGTATATAAAGTATATGCTTTCGGGAGTTTGGTACGACCAAGTCTCCATTTGCAGTTACGACCAGGATTTCACCCTATGGAAACAGATGAGCTTGGCCGGTACATCATTGGATTATACATACCCTCTCTTGAAAGTTTGAATCCATTTTAAGCTCAAAGAGAGGATCCTTGTTATGGCATGGAATGTGTAAAAATACGCATAGATGTTAACATTGCCAACGTTGCTGTACCAATTTCCAGACATGACCGCCAGTTCGGTAAGGGTTTCGGGACACATAACATTGTTTATACCAAAGTACATGGACCATCTTAGCAGATTTTTTGAAGTACAACAAAACACGGCCATGATACGTTCGAAAACCCAGTTCCGGTCCGATCACGAAAGCTAGGCAGCGTTGGGCGCGATTTGTACTTGGATGGGTGACGATCTGGGCCCTACGCCTGCTGTTAGCATGTTGGCGGGAGACTGGTGTCCTTCCGTGTATGCAACTCAACCAATCATGACTATTGACGAGTTATGCTTACGCCGTCAAGGATTGTGGCCTGATGGTTAAAAAAGAGGAAAACTGATCCCTGCCTATTTTGTTTGATTTTGTTAATATTTAAGTAAGAATTGTGAATACTTATAACGTATCTACATTATTAATGGCTTGTATCACTTTGATTTGTAAGTAAAAACAGTTCGATTGAATACCAGTAAAAGTACATTTTCAGAGTAACTTCTTTTTCATATCTGGCAGTTTCTTTCTCTGGTTTTTCGTAGGTCTAAAAAAACAACTTCCAGTTTTAGGAAGAGAATGTGTAGGTCGCTATTATCATTTCTGAATGGTTTCCGCTCTTTTTTCCACGGTTATGTATACGAAACAAATCAAAAATGAGGAACTTATCAAAAGATATCATTTCTCGTGATACAACGCATTTCATACACACTGTGGTACCGAAGATGTAGAATTTACTTCTCACGTTTTTCTAAGCTTAAAGACCAAAAAGGCTCTGAAATCACTTCCAAGCGACTCAGCTTTCATGGCGAACTTATTCAAAATTGAGCCATTTGCACGCTCCAAGCATAAATAAATTTTCACTCAGAGGGCTCTTGCTCCTCGATTTCTTTCTAATTATGAAGCTATTCCTTTTAATTGATAATTTGATATTTCTCACACTTCAATTTTTCGCATACTTAAGGTACCGTACATACTGAGTCCAAGCGATTGCCTATCAACTCTTTCTTTTGAAATATTTGCAGCATATTCGAAGTAGTCACTATATTGGATGACCTCAAACACTTATCAGGGAAACATACTCAGAACTTTGTGGACGAAATATGAAAATCAGTATTTTCCAAGAAGTTCTGGCTGTATTTCCTCCACATTAGTCTCTTAATTCTTGCAAAACAGCTAAAAACTCGAAACAACCTTAATGTTCTCTACACATATGATCAGAATGAGGCAAAATATTCAGAGTATCCTAAATCTGAGGATTCACAAATTTCTCCTGACGCTGCAACGTTAATTCAAATTACACAAATGTAGTGACAAGCAAAGTCTCAAAAATTCATAATTTTCCAATCGACGGACCCATAATTCTTTATCGGAAATGGTATTTTTGTAGTATTTCACAAAAGAGACCCTACTTTATTTTACAATATCTTGTTTATGAATACAAAGTGAGTCTCGATATTCCTAATTTTAAATTCTTGAAAGATGGGAAATATACTGATTCTTTGTTCACGAAAAATACTTCTACATTGAAATGTGTTTGTTTCAATCCAGTTATTGTAAAAAGATTCAGTTATATTTCTAAGAAAAGATAACAAAGTTCAACTTGATACCACAGTAGGGAACTAAAAGGGATGACTCTCGAAGGGTATCACAATTTCGTACCACTGTCACTCCGATCAAGTACCGAAATACTTGATCGTTGTGCGTTCATAATAAATTACAAGTAATCCTGAAAATTCACAATCAGTCAAATAAAGAATACATCATTTAAACACAGTCCCACATATTCTTATACTTAACCAGGTCTATTAAACTGGGTCAAAAAATGTTGGGGTCGTCCCGAAAGATTAGAACATGTGTAGCCTCCAGAAGCTACGATTACGATGATTCTCCCAAAACCATCGATCCCGACGCGACCGGAGGCGATACGTCATCCGTCTCGTCACTTTCATATTACCGAAGATGATCAAGTCGAGAAAATCAAATGATATTCAAAATTACTCCTCGGAAATTCGCTGTGAACAACAGTACTCACCAGGTACCTAAACGTCAGAACACCAAACTCACCAAACCTTGTAATAACACCTGGAATGCTATGAATTTTCAGTCCCTTAATGTGCACCACAGAGACTACGGAACTCATAAACCTTGGAGTGACACTTTACTCAGCCGTGGATCTCAAATTTCTTGTTGCCCGTTGCTGAGCTTCAAAAGATAACAGCTTGCAGGAAGGGAGACATGACCAATACCGAGGCGCAGGAAAGAGCGAGCCGCCCGGGCAGGGGGGATGATGCCATCGACTCAATCCACACTCTAAGGGACAACTCAAGCTGAACCATCCTGGAGAGTTGTCTGCCAGTGACAACCACTGTCCACTCGCCGGACGCAGCGAGAACTTACCGGTCAGCGCCAGTGCCGAGGAAGAATTGAACTGCAGGAGAAGGGCTTGCACCTGCCCTGGATGGGAAAGTGCGCGGATGCCGGCCTCCCCACTCCTGCCGGTTGATACCGTGGAAACTTAAACTATAAGGAACCTGTAAATGACACAAAACACCGCAGAACCGCAGCAACAAAACAAATACAAACTCGACTCCTACAAAAGCCATCAGCGCAGATGAATAATGAACAATTTCAGTTGAATTCTAAGGCAGGAAGCAGAAAGAGTGTTGAGGGCTTGATCAAGGCTGAGACGCGCGTCTTTATCCTCGGAGGACCAAGACGTGCGCCAAAGCTTATAGCGGTTCTTTCACTACGCGATTCCTGAGTCTTGCGTCTAGATTTTTCCCCTTATACGCACTCATGGGCCAACAAGATTATTACGGTTTTCGCTCCAATGTCGGTTAGATACTCATTGAATGCTCTCTGTATCCTGCTTCACTCTCAATAGTATATGATTAATAAAAAGTTGAACTTTAGTAAAACATTACATAAAAACATAATAAAAACAGAGGAAACGAGTATAGAAGTTAAAGTAACGAATCTGTTGAAGTTATTAACCATAGTGAATAATCGAAGTATATCAGCGTTAAAACTTGTTTTCGAATAATTATACATATCTACGTCGAAAATAAGTAATTTTTAGAATCTCGCTTGTTGATCAGTGTTTATTTAGTAAAAATAAGGAGAATTTTTGTATTTATAGCGAGCCATACTGAGATTTAACGTACTGACAACGAATCGTATGAATACCTTTAAAATAACAATTATTTTTGAAACATAGTTAGTTTTGAATATTTGGGAATTACAATTGAAGAATATTATGAGACCAGCATGCCTATTTCCATTGATCTATTTAATTTTACGAGAAAAACATTTTTCAGAGATGTCGATAGTTGATCAGGCTATCCACATCTCTTGAACTCATAATATTTGTATAATTAATAAGTTATCTTGTCAACTGGTCTATGAAAATAGGTTTTGAATCGAATAGTTATAAGTTGTTAATATTCTGTAAAAGATGGTGAAATTATTCTCTCGCTCAGGTACGGTGCACTCATGGAATTTACCATGGGTAAGCGTCATCCGACGGCAAGCGATCCAACGGGACGCGCACTGTCCGTGGCTCATATATGATATATAATAATATATATTATATATTCATAAAATATTCAAGATATGTTCATAGAGCAATATAGAAAAATAAAAATGAAAGAAGATAGTAGGGATGTAAAGTGGTAAGCAAAGTATAATTTGGGAGTCACTGGAGCACGCCATGGTCATGGAAATTCCCATGGGTGCGCGACACCCGTCGGCACGGGCTCCAGTCGTGATTCGACGAACGTATGTTGAGTGGTAATCAGGCAAGGTTCGTCGCGGTGAGAGATGAGAAGCGGAACATGAGAGGGAAGATTAGAGTTTTGGAAAGATAAGCAGGGACAGAGAATTGAGGGTTTTCAAAAGTTTAATAAGCGTGAAAAAAACTTCACCTTCGAAAAGTAAATTGCGGTCTTGCAAAATATGATAAATCTTTCAGGATCAAACACCTACTTTATTATTAATCGATATGCATTATTTTTAATAATGGAGCTGGTAGCATGAAATCTTTGAGATTTCCCTGAGGTTTAGAACTATAACGTTGTTCTGTGAGATGTGACTGTGAATGCGCGATATCTTGAATTTATCGCTAAACCGCTATAGCCATTTGTCGTCTCCTATTTCACAGCTAAGGGAACAATCGTTATACAGACTCCTGTATAGAAAGGTAGATTATACATGTTTCATTTATATCACGGTTTTTTCCAAGATAGTTATATCTTAATCGGGAAAATGAGAAAAAAGTCTACGAAATATCAAACTGATGATTTTTAAGTACGATGACGAAGTAAAAAATTACAAGTCTGAGAATAAAAATTTGTTTTTGGACTCAAGGACATGTTTCGTGATACGCTGGAATAACCGTGATTCCGATCAACTCTATTGGATGTGAGCTGAAAATAAGTAAATGAGGTAGAGATTACTGTAGCGAAAAGAGTTAAATGAACGAAATGTTAAAATGAACGTTCGTGGATTCAACTCCTACTTCCAAATCGCAAATAGATTTTTCTCTCGAAGATTCAAACATTCAACAATGCGGCTTTATTTGTCAATCTTATGAACTTTTCCAAAGATTACTCAATTTTGAGGGAGGATGACTATAGAATATACTTTATACAATTAATAACAGTAATTCAGAGTTAGTTTTTGCGGTGTTAAGAAATTGAAATGTAGCGAAAACTTACCTTGTAAAATTTACAACCAAGCAAAATTATATATCTATATTTTCGTCTTTCGGCTAATGATTTTCAAAAAATCATATACTTCAATTTCTTCCAAAAGTAATTTTTTTTCAAAATAATAATATTTAATGCAAAACAGTTTTTCACCAAAAAAATCCAGGAAATATGTAGGAAGCATCACCATCTATCTTCGAAAAAAAAAGCAATTTTCAAAATTAGTGTTTTTTGAAGAAATCCAATCTCAACAATTTTATTAAAACTGCCGTCAATGAGACTTCAGTATTTTTACATTCTCATTCTAAATGAGAAGGTATTGGTTTTATGCGAAAATTGACATTCGCGGATATAATTAAATCTCCACGTTTCAAGACCCTCTGAGTCAGAAAAAATGTTTTTACGGAGGTGTCTGCCTGTCTGTCTGTCTGTAGTCTGTAGTCTGCAATCTGTATACTCGATAACTTTCGAACGAATGATCATATTGGATTGTGCTTTGACACACTTTTTCAAACCCGGAAAATAAAGGACGAGTTCGTAAACCAGCCATTTCAGCTGAAAAATCAAAGAGGGGTAACATTTTGAACATTTTTTCTGGACTTTTTTTTTCCAAGAATCAAAAATTGTAAGCACAATTTCTTGTAGCACTTAAGCAGTGAAATAATTTATCCTTTAATTTTTTTTCCGATAAAAACAAAATTGTCAGAGTTATGGCATTATCAAAATTCAAAAAAATGAAAGAAAATGAGAATTTTTAGCCAAGTAACGCAAGATTGAAAAAAAAGTCATAGAGAAGAAATGTTCCTGTTTGGGAGCCCTATAAGATTGTGAATACAACTTTTCTAATATTCTCAAAAAATAAAATATTCCAATTTTGATAGGACAAAAAATTATGAAAAAAAAATCTGTGAACTTGATAACTTCCGAAAGAATAATCGTATTCGATCGTGCTTTGGCACCTATTTTGAGGGATCAAAAAGACAAGTCGAGTTCGTTAACCAGCTGTTTTGGAACAAAAATAAAAATTATAAAAATTTTTTTTGCCTTTTTATCCAAGACTCAAGAATTTAATGTGCGGTTTCTTGTAGTAGGTAAAAAGTGAAACAATTTATCCTCATGATTTTTCTTGATAAAAACAAAATTTTTAGTCGTGTCATTTTCGAAATTCAAAAATATAAACGAAAATGAGAATTTTTAGCCAATAAATGCAAGAATAAAAAGAAAATGAAAGAGTAAAAATATTTCTTTTTGGAAGCCCTACAAGATCGTGCATACAACTTTCCGAATTTTCTCAAAAAATCGAAAATTCCAATTTTGATCGCACAAAAAATAATGAAAAAGCAAGGTACGAGGTATATAAATTATTAAAATATACGTTTGATGCATTAGAGTTGGAGGCAATATAGAAAAGTTAGCGTTTCGAACAGATGTTGATCGAGTGCGCAGCACGAGACACCCGATGAGAATGTATTCGTTGAAGCCGGAGAGGCTTTGAAAAAATGGAATTCATAATCATCAAACACAGCAGCCGACATTCTAATGTTTATTTTTTGTTTTAATCGTGACGAGGCTTTTAAACGATGAAAAATTCAATTAGCTAGCCAAACTATGCGCGAGAGTCGAGTGAAGCGCGCAGGGGATTTTCCATTCCGATATAGAAGAAATGTTGAGCACCATAAGTACACTTCTTTCCATGATTCCGTGGAATGCAAGCTTCTTCATCTCCACTCCACAATGATATTCTAAACTACCAAATTATTCTGGCATCCTTAGGTTCACCCGTCCGCAGAATTCCGGATGCAATTTATCTCGTATCAAAGAAATATCCAGTAGATAGATTCAAAAATTTACCTGTGATTGGTACAACTGGTATTTCTTATCTTTTAGTATCGTAAAATGAATTGATTAACAAAAAACTGGCTTACATATGCGGCTTCAGTACACTCGCATTCCACTTTATATGCTAATTTTGACACACTGAGACCCCCTTGCGGAACACAGAAGGTAAATTTATTGTTTTTACATAGTGAAAAATTGGATTTAGAGTCCATTGGAGTAAGAACTGGAGCACAATCTCTGTCGTTATTAAATACGGGGATATAAAGATTTGGATGATTGTATTTCACTTGAAATAACCACATGCAAATGGGCGAGTCTTCCTGATTTCGCATTTAAAAAACTGTCTTTGTCTCAATGCATATGGATGATTCTTCAAATAGAGGGTTCATTTCAAATAAGTAAATTTTTTAAAGAAAATATTTCCCAACTTGTATTTTGTGATTAACGTTGTATTCATTACCATAAAAAAGCTCTTCTAAAATTATAAACGCTACCAATTAATCTTAAAGACTTTTTGAGCTGCAGCTTTTTGACGTCACCCTTTATCTTATCATTGAACTTTTTTAGATAGAATACGTCAGTCTTCGATTATAGTTTGGGAATTGAAGATTTCAGGTAGCACTTAATTTTTTCCTTTGTAAATAACAGAATTTAATATAACAACATTAAAAACAGTTAATAATAAGAAATAATTGTAATTTGTGGATATTAGACATTTCTCGCAGTCGCGACAGTCAACTTCGATAACAAATATAAAACTGTTCTTAATTTCTTGTGAAGATAAATTTTGTAAATAATAAAAATTTAACATAACCGTTTACCATTTTCAATTAAAAATCATAACTGCATCTATATAACAAAGGTTCTTAGAGAATGAGCTTTTCAAGCTGTTGTTAGGACAGATTCTTTTCGGCCTTTCTGTGACTTCCACCTGATTATCTAGATTTAATTTATTCATTTGCTTTTTCAATAGGGTTTTGATCAATTTTTTCGTCTCTCTCTTGCCGCCTTAGCTCTTTCTTCTCTTCTTAATCTTTTCTCTTCTTATAAAATTCTGCTACTGAATTTGACTTCTGCTATGGCCGATTCGCTGTTAATTTTTCTGCTAAAAATCTAATTATACATATTAAAGAACGTTTGAATTCATACATAAACAAAATTTCCATGGGAAATATAATTATATATATATATATACATTTAAATAAATTGATAATTAAACCTTTATAATTTCACTGAATATAAGCACATGAACAACTAAACGAATGAAGCTGAATTATATAAATCTATCCTCTGGTAATCTGTCAAACGAAATTCAGGATTGAAAAAAGTCAATATTTATATCTCATAATATTTTCCAGTTTTATGATAAAAATAATATTTTTTGTTTATGTCGGTGCTTTAATGAGTGGAAAAAAAATTATGAAAAAAAAACTCCATTCTTATTATTCTTCAGCAGTAGTTCTTTTTGAAGGCGCAGTTCAATGTCGGGCAGCACAGACGAGCTGAAAGTAAGGCTACGTCAATAAAGGTTATGTCGATGGAGGTCGCTTCGATGGAAAACAACACAAAAAGTGTTCATTAGGTTTCAAAGAAGTACGGATTGGAAAATCCTTTCGCAATCTGCTTTCTCCTATTCTGATATATATATATATATATATGTTTATCCTTTATTCATTAGAGTTCGTATACAAATATAGAATTGATTGTCAATTACGTCGATGGATAGTAATGAAAATACGCAAGGTTCTCGAAATTTTTTTTTTAATTTGTGAAGAAAGTTCTTAACTTTTCCGCTCAAAGCTTGAAGAAATCAGTAGTGAGAGGTTTTCTCTCCCATTCTACGCCAAACGAGTCCAAAAAAAAACTATGTTGAAAATGAAAAAATTGAACTTTTGAACAAATGACACAGGCTAAGGAAAAAAAATGAACGAAAGTTATTTTTGTACAAATTTGGTATGGATCGTTTTTAAGCAGAATAGGTAGTTTTCGTGGCATTCAGGAAAAATAAATTTGAATATAGAATATTGACATTTTTCTGAAAACGACAAAGCATGAGACAAAAAATTAATGGAAAAGAGTTCTTCGTCCGAAAAATATCGATAAATTTTTCGACGAAACGCAATGTTTCCATTTCAATATTAAAAATTTACATAAAAAATAAGCAAATTTAATTTCTAGGAGAACGAGACTACCTATGGAAAAAATAAGGTAAGAGAAGTTTCCTACCCAAAAATGAGCCACAAAGTTGTCATCATTATTTGTTATCATTGATATTTCCAAGATCGTAGCCAATGAAGGATAGGTTGATGGAAGCATTCGTTGTATTTTGCTTATCAAGAAAAGAAAATAATTTTCGGGACACTTATAAATTCAGTTGTCTTGGCCATATAGTAAAAGCTCCATTACAGCTCAACTGAGAAGGTTATCTGCATAACATCAGAAATCCCATGCTCAAATTACAGACTAGTATCCCCGAATCTTTTATATTTTAGTTTGTATGATTTAGCTGTACTGTAATGAAAAACCTTATACAATGGAGCACTGTGGTATTAGCTAATTTGATATCAATCGAAGTTTCTAAAGAGGAACATAAAACAAAAACATGTATGATAGCAGGAAATACGCACTAACTCACAAATAAACTCTTTTGGATTTTTCGCTTGATTGATTTGATGTGATATTCATGAGGGAATTTACTATCTCTTTTTGTACCAAGGAAGGAAGAGTTTCAAAATTTTAATAAGACTCTGAAGAGTAGAGAAAGAAGAAGTCGTACTTGTACAAAAGCTAGCATGAAAATATGCAATAATATATGCATGAAAAATATAAGCAAACCAAATTTTAGTGAGCTATTGAGACATGTGAAGGACAATCATTGATTTGTGAGAAGAAGAGTGATGCCTAAAAACAAATATTTTGAATACCTTTGGAACTGTATAGAGATATTTTCTTAGTAGTACATCATAATGATGACTTTTAGATTGATCTGAAACCTATACATCTACCCATTCCCCACAAATCCTCTTCTCGAAGTTACCACATGAAGTCATTGATCTTTAGTAGCAGAGCATGGCTGGAACCAAACAATTCATGCTCGCCCCAGAGAAAATAAAGCTTACAATGTATCATAATAATAAAGAATAAACTGTTTTTATAAGATAAGCTTGTGATCAAAAGCAAAACATAAATCCTCTCACTCAGTAGTTTATTTATTGATGACTGGCAAACAATTATTCACGCGTCTCCCTTTTGGGCGAATCGGGTCCTTGAACTTCTCCTAGGCTGTGAAGCCTCGGTAAAGAAATTTTCCTTATCCAGTCTCAAGCTGCATAAATATACAAACCAAGAATATAGCTGAAAAGGGTAAACGCGTAATGAGATTGATGTTAAGTTTGCTGCTTTCACTTTGCTGCCATTTCCATGTTATACCTTCGAATCCAATTCTGCAAGAGCATGCAATACATAGTGCACAAGACAAACTTGGTGTCTCCATTTTCGACCGTTGGTATCACTACTTACCTTCCAAGATTGTCTCTTATACATTGCCTCCGAATCAAGTTAATTGTATTGCATGGATTTACAGAATTGAGAACCAGAGTTCGGTAAATATGACTTAAACCACTCAAACAATGAATACCTATCTCGCCCGAAGTGTGTAAACGTATTTTCATAATTTCCTTTTTGGTAATAATACTTATCCTTGTCCTCAACTTTTTATAATGTTCCTCGAATTTCTAAAACGGAACGAACGAGAAGGGCTTGATATTTTGCATAATGGAATTCATAGTTCCGATCAAGAAAGCAGTGAATCGGATCCACCAAACATAATCTCCATTTAATTTCGCGCTATCTCTGTATGGATTTTTTTTTATCTGTCAGGGGGAAGCTGATGAACTACTCATACGTTAGATTGCCTCAGTTGAGGTGGAGATTTTATTCGAATATGTGACAAATGTTCAAGAGGAGATATCTTTTCGCAAGCTGCAAGAGTAGAGATAAGTACCTCGTTACTGCGACTTATCCACCCAGATACGCTCGGACCGTTGTCAATGAGTTCACAGGCGCATTACGACCCAGTCTCATTCGCTGGCAACCAAATAGTAGCTGCAGGACGATAAATTCGTCCGAGAGATCTGCGCTGTGTCACAAAAAAATCGAAAGCACATTTCGAAGATATAAGTCAACCTACCTCTGAATCCCAGAGCTTGTAATTTTATCCGCCAACTTTGTACTAGTCTGCACGGGTCGTAAAAAGTGTTACGAAATATTACGCGTTTTTACCACGGAGATCCTGGAAAATAGCGTATCAGTTCTGATCCTATATCTCGTAAAGAGTTGCCTATGCCGAATTCGTTCTTCTTTTTCATACTACATATATTTAACACAGATAATTTGCACTAACTACAAAATAAAAAAAAATTAGAAACGAAATGATTGGAAAGGAGGATGGAGGAAACAAGAAAACAGTCAAGGGAATAGGAATCCTCTAACATTATTCCACAAATATGATTTATAGATATATAAAAAAGCAGCCAATACAGCTACAACTAAAGCTACAGCTATAAATACAGCTACAGCAGCAGCAGCAGCTTTGTATTATGAATGTTTGTCTGTATGTCCTTTAAAGATTCGTAAACTATGCATTTGATCATGTGATCATCTTTGGTAAAGTTGTCGTACATGAGCCCACGGAGGTTTCTAAGTTGGTAAGACCGATTTTTGACATACCACGCGGCCGCGCAGCTGCCGCCACAGGGCGCAGCTAGTAACCTATAAAAATACTAAGAAGGGTGTTTCCGAATTTTGGTGTGAACGACGCATCAGATACATTTCTACTCATTTTCAGAAATATTCCTTTCTCGTTTCAAGGCTTTTCGGGAAATTGTGGTATACATCAAAATTATGTACCTGATAGCCATATGTTTGCAATACAAATACGCGTATTCTTTTGATACGTTTTGAAACCTCCTGAGTCAGAAAAAAACTATTTTTATGAAGGTGCCTGGCTGTCTGTATAAAGTTGTCTGTAGACTCGACATTTTTTGAAAGAATGGCCATATTAGTTTGTGCTTTGGCACAATTTTTCAAGGCTGAAAAAGGAAGGACTAGTTTGTTGACCAGCCATTTGTGACAAATGGTTCTGGTTTTATCCATCAAAATAGCTTTTTATAAAATTTTAATACTTATTTCCGCTCAAACTATGCAAGGTGCGAAAAAATGTTGAGAACCAAAATGATGCATCTTAAAAAGACCTAAAAATCGTTAGGGACTACTTTATTCGTAAGATGCGTTGTTTCTGTTTATATCGTGCAAAATTTTACCAAAAATGATAAAATTTCATTTTTCAGCAAAACTATACGAGATACGGAAAAATGGAGAACACATAAATTTTTCACCTTGAGATAATCTAATAATTTATTGCAAACTATTTTTCAATTAGACGTGTATGCATTTCACTGTAACCTGAATCAAGCTAAGAAGAAGCCGAGCGTGCAGCGCGAGGTGAAAAACATTCCAAGCGCGTAGCGCAAGGTAATTATATAATTTTACGTGTAGTGCCGGATCCGAATGACGCGCGCCCTAGGCGCCCCCGAACTTTCAAGCGAAGCGAGCCGCGCGCCATGAGAGTATGCTCACGCAGTGGAAGATCTTTTTTTTCCTTGTATCGAGTGTAGGATCCACCCCTGTTATGTGGAAATTTCTTCTTTCTTCCGCAGAAAAATATCATCAGCGTGTCCAGGAAGATTAACGTCCCTTCATTTTGAGGCGAAGTTGAAATGTCTCGAGAGGCTAAACAAGAATGATTCTCTTCCTTAATTTTGAGGAATATCGTGGGAGAGACAAGCAAGCTGGTCAACAGTCTAGCTTTTCCCTTTAAGCCCCGAAGGCGTCAGCCATAGAAAGGAGCAAGTCGAACCGCACGTAGCTATCCCTATCTTTTCGTGTGCTTTTCACGGCCAGCTCATTTATCAAGCTGGCTTCCATTAATATCCGACAAAATAGTACACGGACGCGACATCCTATAGAAGTCATGCTTGTCCGTCGGCACCAGTGCGCGTTAACAAAAGTTTACCGTCCCCCTGATTCCTTTTCAATCTCCACATTCACGTCCTGATTAACTGTTGGGTAGTATCAACTATCTCGATAAAACAAAAGCCTGTATTATTATTGATTTTTTGAGTACAATGAGTGATTTAATTTTTGGTACAATTTCCACTGATTTGGAACTCTTTAATTTTTTGACATATAACCGAACTTGATGCATGGCGATGTTCTTGACATTGTGGAACTCACATTGGGGACGACATAGAGAAGGCAGGAGCTATCTTGGAGCATGTAACTACATGATATGGAAACTAACCTTCTGAGGTTGGCGCCACGGTGTGGTAGCGTCATAAACTATCAAACTTTTGGCGTGCAATTCAAATTTGGATATTTCCATTTATTGAGATAATTATAGACCCGTGATCGCAATCCACTATTAGTGCAAGTATTTTCAACAAAAGTTTAGGATCAGCAAGCTTGCATCGCTTTCGATAAGTAGGAGTATTCTTAGGTTGGAATAGAGGAAAATGTATCATTAAGATACCAGACAAGGCGCTCTCAGCATGTAGAATGGTAGAAATCTCCTTGTTCTGGGATACGGTGGTACGACCATAGAGATATTATAGATAGAGGAGGCAAGCCAGCACACAACGCGGCATCGGAGAAAAAAGAGACAGAAGGATG
>WSXT02178398.1:0-37610 GCA_011762715.2 Neuroterus valhalla | reverse complement strand
GGTTACTGATATTTTCCTCAAAACTCCTACATAATCCTAATACTCTGATGTTACTCGATTACTTGACTATAGTTTTCGTCCTCTGCTCCGGGTAAATGTATAAGGAATCACAGCTGATGAAGAAGTTACTTCTCAAATATTTCAACACGTATTTTCTTTTTTGATTTATTAGTGAATTCTGAAAATTGGTTAAGTTATCGCGAGTTGAAGTGAAGAAGATCAATTTTTGATTTTAAGGAAAAATAGTTTCGTAACAATTTCGGGAACAGTAAGAGATACAAAATATATTTTCCGGTAAGAAAAAGATGCGCAATGGAATTTTGTATTGAAGTGTACTTTTAAGAATTGAAAATTCAGGACCTCACTTTCGAATGGCTAGGGTTCACACTGTTCTCTTAAAAATAATTTTACGTGCCCCCCTCTGATGATCCGGCAGCTCAATGTTGACGTGCGAGCTCTGACGCGAAAGAGATGGAGGGGAGCGTTAGGTTCAACCTTTGAAAGATTAATGAGTATTCAACAAAGGTGCGGGATTTTTACACAAACAAAAATTTCAAGCTTAGGTGTAAACGATTTTCAGGCAAACAGTAACGTTTCTTTCTTATATTTTATTTTCAACCCGTAAATTCGAAATTGCAACAAAATCATCGAATCCTTAGCCGAAGAGGAAGACTTTTTAACGAAATTGTAAGGTTTAGCTATAGAAAAATCTAGTTTGTACCAGGTGAGAAGAATTTTCCAGAGCAAAATGACGAATTCTCCACGAAATAGTAAAAAAACAGAGTTAAGGGAAACAGTCAAATTTTTTAATCAAGCATTTTATCTTTCAAATCTTTTAATAAAGTTTTAGTCAGAAGAAATAATTTCAGGCCGAAAAACACAGTTTTCAGGAAGAATCGGAATTTCGTGAAGATAATTAAATTTCCCAATAAGATTGACCAAATTTTCAGAAACAGTCAAATTTTTTACCAAAAAATATTCTTTGCAAGGAAAAACTAAAATTTCCATCGAAAAAAGATTTTTTTATCGAAACTAGAAACAAATTTCACTAGAATTGTTTAATTTTGCAATCGAAAACGATTCTTCCGCTAAAAACGAAAATTTTCACTGATGCTTCGAATTTCTAAGCCAAAGAGACGGATTTCCAATAAAATAATAGAATTTTCAGAGAAAAATGCAAATTTGACGTCGTTGTTAGATTTCTAACTAATAGAGATGAGTTTCAACCAGAAGAGAACAATTTTTCCGAAAATATTGAATTCCAACGACGAGGCCCATTTTGAATCAAATTGTGAAATTTCCAATAAGAAAGGTGAATGAAAATTTATTTTCATAGTTAAAAATTAATTATTTTAATCAAATTAATCCCTTTGGTAGATAAACAAACTATTAGAAATTGGAAATTCATCTTTTTTCTTTAATAACTTTTCCATCTAGATTTTGCCTCTGTAGCTCGGATATCAACAATTTGGTTTGAAATTTTTTTTTTCCAATAATTAATCAAACAAATAATGAACCATTTAGTTTGAAATTCATGGTTTTCCCATGGAAATTTGGTCTTTTTTGTTCAAATGTGCACATTTTGGTTGAAGAATTGATCTTTTTTGGTTAAGGATCCAACATTCCTCCCAGAAAATCGGTCGTTTCGTCCTAAAGATGCGACTTTTCCCTCAATTCAAAAGTCTGTTATTGGATTTTAATATTTCTCGCTTTGAAATCCAACCAACTTGTTGTAAATTCCTGTTTTTTGGTTAAAAAATAGACTTTAATAATACGAAAATAAAAATAATGAAAATTATTATATATAATTATTATTATTTGGTAGCTCTAAAAAAGCATACAGTAAAAGAAGGAGACAAAAAATAATAACACTTCGAATATTATAATATCGTAGAATCGATATCGACATCATTTTCGTCGTTTCAAAACTTGATAGTAGTAACGCTGCCGGAATGGATAGCATGTGTGACAGCAACGATACGGGAAGAACTTTGTATCACACCAGTAACTTAATACTATGCCTGCCAAAAAATCTTCGCAACGAATTTCGAACTCTATTCTTGACTTTAAAAATTTTTAACGTCTTGACTTCATCAAGCACTTGATTTAGTCCGTGGCTGGTGATAAAACCTCTGGCGGAAAGACCTGAAATTAGTTTTTGACAAGAAATAATAAATGTTTAATAATTTCAATAAAGCTGCTAACCAACAAACAAAGTGTACAAAATATATAGAGTATGTTTACCAAAAAACCAACTTAAAGGGCGAAGTACAACTTACAGCTGATTCACAACCTAACCCTTTTGTGTGAAATAATTTGTAAAGATGGCTCTCATCCTTGCAATCACAAATTTTACTTCCAATTCGCTATTCTAAGAAAAAATAACACGTGCTTGCGGAAGAATGCAAGTTGGGAGTGAACATCATAGGAGGAATGATAAGAAAAAAAGAGGAAACGCTTTATCTTTGGGTGGTTGTGTAACTGGAGGAAGGTTGACGGACCGCTCTGCAGCTCAGTTGAGGGAGCATTCGTCTGGATAAGGAAATGTCCTGTTTGACTCTTAACAAAGCAAGAAAGGCGACACTTCTTCAACAGAAAGTTGTATATAATTTTGTGGTTATTTTAGGCGATAAATCGATTTGAATTTTAACAAACACAAAATTGATTACCGACACACTTCTTAGTTCAATGCAAATAATTTTCCGTAACTTTGTACCATCCAATGTAGATGGTTCCAACATCAGCATCGTTAAATTATTTAAATGTTTGTCACGTGCCAATTGTACTTTACGACTCGAGGCACGCTCTGCAATTGGTCAGTGTTCTAATTACCCTGGACGCGAATATTAGATTTCTGTGCACACTAACACACTAAATTAATAGTAACCACCAGGCAAGTTCCAGAACTCGAACAAAACACGATGAATTTTAACAAACAAATAGAATATTCAAACTTTGAAAAGGAGAAAGTTAAATGAAAAATGAAGGAAGAATTCTTCTTGCAGGAAAAGCAATTTTCTTCTGTATAAATCTCATTTTTCAATCCTGAATTTCTCCAAATATCAGGAATGGAGTCTAGAATTCTCTTCATTTCTCAGTGAGAATATTTCATGCCAATTCAATTCTCTTCTCACGTGATGCCAATTTTTTTTCAATAAGTCTGCGGTTTGCGGTAAGATTTGAATATTTTTCTGAGAGCATGGGAGAAGTTTTTCATTTGATTGAATCCTTTACTTCAACACTACCTAAATCACTTCTGACTTTGAACCATCATTACTCGAAGAAAAACAGATACAAATTATTTTTTAACCAAAAAGAAGTCTCATAAAGTCCACGTTAATGAATCTTTGGAATCTGATCCAGGATTTGAGTTGATGTAGCCTAATAAATCCTAATGGATTTATGAGAAATCAACAGACATATCTAAGTGCGAAAAATGTTGTGCGAATCAAGTTGCGAATTGCTGCTAATCTCCATGATAGCCCATGATCAAATGCATGCTGTTCTTTTTAAAAACTTCGAAGGAACAGCGGTTTGCGAAATACCGTTCGGGGTTAGTGCGACTCGCCTTCACGGTGTTGCATTGTCGCGCTGTACACCCACTCTACCGAAATCATAAGAGCTATGACAACCTGAATAATTTTTACAATTACCGTATTTTCACCAGAAAATAAGAAGAAACTGCGCATGCAGTATGTTTCTTTTCCCAAAAACTTATAACCTTAATAGATTCTATGTTTTTTCCTGAGTAGGCCATGATTTATATCGAAATGCATTGACAATTTTCTCTTCACGTAACTAAGAGGCATTTTAATCTATCAATCGTTTCTTGACTTTAGACAAGAATAAACCAATTATTTTGCTTTCCAATTTTCCTTTGTGCTGCGAGAACTTGCATTTGAAGTACAAAATTTTAAAAATCGATGAATTGTTCCAAACTCACTACGTTATAATTATTCAGAGTCAGACATGATTTTTAATAATGCTTACGTCTGTAAGCTTCTCGACGATAGTAAAAAATAGCCTCGAGTGATAGGATTGTTTGTTTTATTGAAAAAACGCGTGCGCCCAGAAAAGTTCTAGATGATGACTCAAGATTGGATGTGCGGATTGCCGAAAGTGTAGATGATTTGAGGGAAAAGGAGTTGCGGGATACTGTGCGCGCAAGGGAGATAGAGATTTCCGGCGTACAGGAAAGAAAGAAAAAGGGATGTGAGATTAGGAAGATGAAGAAAATGAGCCCGAACTTTGTTCGGGAGTCTTATAGCCAGTTAGGAAGCTGGGCTAATTATGAGTGAGAGAGCGAAAGAGCATGTTAAAAAGTTTAAATTTGTATCTCTTCGATTATAAGGAGTTGAAATGAAAGTGATTATCAGGAGACTGTTTATTGTAGCATGCAAAGCTTCTGTTGATGGTGACAGTAAAGAGGTAAAAATCACTTTCTGGGTCTCATTAAATTATATAGAAAAATGCTATTCTTGCAAGAAAATAATAAAACTCGGAGGCATGAATGGCTGGGTTGCTGTGTAAGGCAAGGGTACTGACAGAGTACCTGGTCATTTCGAAGACCAAAAAACTAACGATGATGAAGACAAAGTGATGAGTTTATGCCTTGAAACCGGTGGAGAAGACTTGCGGAGAAAATACAAGCATCGAAGTAGTCAGAATTAAAAATGCTGATGGTAGAATGATGTGAGATTTGGACGACATTATTGACTACACAAATGATTTTTCCAAGGAGCTGTAACAATGTGAAGCTATGGAGCATTGAAACCATGATACAGCCGAGAATAAGCTAGACACTCCCGATGAAGGCAGCAAAAGAAGGTTCGATATAGACATTATTTTCGTTAATACAAAACTTGATAGTTGTAAGGCTTCCAATGTGGATAGTATTGGCTCTGGAATGCTCAAGACCGTTGACGGATTTTCGTACATGTGGTTGTCTGAAATCATGAATACGCGTGCTGTGAACAGCAAAGTTACGAATAATCGACCGTTCGAATCAGTTCAGATTAGATAATCAGGTTCAAAGTAGATGAACACAAGGCCGATTATCAGAATGTGAATAATTAGTATGTGGAGATACGTCAATTACGCATGAGATAAATAAATTCTTTCCTCCTTGTCTGATTCACCCCTTTTCATCCCAACTGACCATATCGTCCAAGTGAGCTTAACTCTCCCTCCTCCTCGATGAGAAATATTACAGGGGCTGCTTTTGATTTAGCGGAATATGTTCATGGCACTGACGACTCATAATCCATTACTACCGAATCGTCCGACCTAGAGCCCTCCTGCCACCAACCGAAACCCCTAATTAATGGTTACTCTCATTTCATTTCCATGGATGGTGCGAAAAATTTTGCCCATTTGAATACATAGGAAATCCTGGCGACTTTTTCACGTTTCTGTTTCAAGGTTTAGTCAAATTAATCCCGCAAGCGTTATCTGAAATATGAGCTCTATGTAAAACTAAAAGGTTAGTAATTGACAGAAATTAATTTTTGGAGGCTTTCAAAAACTACGTCGTACTCGACACAGTAGGGCCAATCAGGTGTCCATTCGAATTCCCACAAACAAAGGATTGTGCGATCGTCACATTCTCAAAAATGTCTGACAATTCAGATAGTGACGAACTCGGAACATGAGGTCAATAATCGAGATAATAACTATCCTATACCTAAAGTTGGACCAAATTCACACAGTATACGAAATCTTATCAGAATCGGTTAGGTTATTTCGGAGTTCAGAGGTGACAAACAGCGTGAGAAAAGATTTCTATGAGTACAGATATCAGCAAATAGGTTAGGATAAAAGATATGAAAGAACTAGGAGAAAACGACGTCATACACACGATGTGTACCTATCCATATGTATATAAATCTCTTGTTATGTTGTTTGTCACCACTGAACTCCGAAACTACTCAACCGATTCTGATAAAATTTGGCACACAGTATGAATAAGGTCCAACTTAGGGTATAGGATAGTTCTTATTTCGACTAATGACCTCATGTTCCTAGATTGTATAGGAACGTTGCATGTCAGGCGCCACCTGTCTTAAAGAATGATAGCTCAAGACTATGGATTGGATATAGAAGTTAAGAGATTTTTAATGCAAAATTTACGTTGAAGTTTTAAAGATCCTTTCTGGAATCTCTAAAAACGACTCTCAAGTCGAGTGGCGTCGCGTTAATTGTCAGTGAGGGTTGCTGAAATTACGAGGTGGCTGTATAATGAACCTTGCGTAAACTCTGGGAGTGTCAACGAATTATTACATTCTTTGCCACTTTATTCGAGTAATAATTTTAAATGCGACCCGGCTCTAATAAAATTGTAGACCTTCCTCAATCTACCTAGAAATGCTTCTATTATTTTGGGAATGCATGGTTGGCTATAAAACTTCTTGGGATAAAAATGAGTTCCCGTTTATTTCAATCATAAAGAAATTTTCCTTTCATAATCTATGTGTCACTCTGTTTGTCACCAATGGACTCCGAAATTACTTAACCGATTCTGATAAAATTTTTTATACTGTGTGAATTTGGTCCAACTTGATGTATAGGATAGTTCTTATCTCGGTTTAGGATCGCAATATTTTTTTATTGAGAATCAAATGTTTGTTAAAGGATGGAGAGGTATGATTCTTTGCAAGTTCCATAAGTGTCTGAAAGATTGCGGTGCAAGTTAGTTTATTGACTGACACACCAACATTCAACATTAAGGAGGTTAGGGAAGCAACTAATGGATGGCGTCCTGTTTCGTCTCCTTGATGCTACAATCTATTTTACGTGACATGTGTTTTCTATATTTACATACGGGTATTGTGTTTTTTTCCTTTTGTATTGTGACGTGTATCATTATTACACGGGATAATATTAAGAATAATAATGACTTTACTGTTTTAAATAGTAAGTTTGACGGATTGAATGAACGACGGCGAGCATACGCGAGAGAGAGAGAGAGAGAGAGAGAGAGAGAGAGAGAGAGAGAGAGAGAGAGGTCAAATCTGCATCTTATCCTATCTCATTCTACTGAATCTTACTGTAAGATTTGCCATGTTCTACATTTTTTCTCCCCCACACTTCTCTTATCTTGTCCTTCTACTCCTCTATCTTTTTCTGCTTCCTTTATCTATTCTTCTCATTAAATTTCGTCACCACTTACTTGCTATCCTCTTCCCTCTTCCTTATCCCTCCTTCGACTCTCCCATACATGCTCCCATGTCTTCCCCTACTATTTACCTATTATACTATTATTTCTGTTCCTGTCTCCTCTTCCTCCCCCATCCCTTCTCTACATACTTTGATTCTCCTCTCAATTGTATAACCCTATACGCCTACACTATTTATAATATTTTGACTCCTCAATCTTCTCCCATCTTTCTTTTAAGTGTCCTTTATGATCCTTCCTTCTTATTCTTCAAAGTTTACTCCCATTCCATCTCCTATATCTCCACCCGCCAAGAAGATCCCTCTTTCTTCTCCTCATTCCGTTAACTAAATCGTCCTCCCTCTTCTCTGCTCTACCTCCGACAAACAATTTTTTTGTTTACTCCCCTCTCTTTCTCTTGCTTGGCTCTTCAAATTGACATATCTCTTTCCCTGCCATGGTACCCTATAAACCCTTTGCACTTCCTTTCTCGACATTTATTCAGGTGTCCCCTAATCTGCTCTTAGCGTCCATCATACATATTTTTCCTGCACGTCTCCATCTGTTCCATTTCCTTTTGCCATCATATTCCTGCTCCATACTTCGATACCGGCCAAACCAAGTTGTCAAACAACCACATTCCCTTTTTTCGATCTTTCCTGAACATTGTTTGCCTCATTTCCCATACCAGTTTCATTACTCCTGCTACGATTTTTATTCCTCCTTCCCATATGTGCTTCATGATCTCCAATTTCTTGGGTGGTATATGTCGAATATTTGAAGTATTTCACCTCGTCTACCTTCACTCCCTTCCATCTCTTAGTCCATACTTTTTCAACTCCCTCCTCTTCTACCCCCTACTCTCCCCCCGTCCCCTCTTCTTCTACTCCCTCCTTTTCTTAGAATCATTGTCTCCCTCTTTTCAGAATTCTACTCCGAATGCTCTCCATTTAGTATTTCTCCAACCGTGTGATTAGATCCGGCATCCTCTATTTATCCTCTGCCTCCTAAGACCTCTTTGCCTTTTTTTTCTTCTCGCTGCCTTTAATTCACGAATGTAGCTACAATACTTCCTTTCTCCCTCTGTTCCTTCTATTTATTAGTTAATTTACAACCTAAATGTTGTATATCACTCCCATTCCCTCCCCAAAACCCGTCTTATTTGGTAGCGCTAACTTTTTTACCCCAACTTTCTTTCCTAATCTCTTTGATAATACCGTTACATATAACTTATGGTAATTTGGCATAAGTGTTCCTCTAATGTATTCATCAACTTTCTCTCATTTTCTTTTTTTATTATTGGTACCACCGCCCCTTCTTTCTGTAACTCTGTTCATCCCTCTTCTCTCCATATCCGATCTTACATTCTTCATCCCTATTTTTTAGTTCATTCCCTCCATATGTATTTTTTTATTTTATCATATCAATGTCCTGGTTTACCGTTGTGCTTCTTTGTCTCTCTTTATTAACTACTTCCCAAACCTTTCAATATGTTCTAGCCTCCCCCGCCTCTTCTTCCAATCTTTTATTATCCTCGTCTTCTTTCTTTTCACACATCCCAGCATATTTATTCTTTTTTCTTCTTCATTCAGCTGGACTACTTTTCTCTTACCTCTATCTTCTTAGCTACTTCCTCACTTCCTTTTTTCTCTTCAAATTCATCATGATCTTTTTCCAGCACTTCCCTTACTAACTTCTTTCATGCTTCTTTCCTCTAATACTCCTCCAATTTATCCCTTCATTATTTCCATCTCTTTACCTACATTTCTTGCTCCCTTTCCTTCATCCCTAAGCTTTTCCTTAGATTGCTCTTTTTCTTCAATTGACCAATCCCCTCAACCGGGTGTTTTCACCTTTACTTCCTTTCCGCGCTAACCTTCAATACTCTTCCAAAGTCCAATGTCAGTATTGCTGGGAAGTTATCAGAAATCTATATATTTCTTTATATCTAATTCCTTGACTCTTTCTGTTACCTCGTCTTCCATTATTACATAATCAAAAGCAGTTCCCTCTTCGTCTTCTTATAGTCATAATCCACTCTTATGATCCTCTTGTATACTTCCGTATAATATAATCCATCTTATCTTCTCGAAGCACTTCAACAATTTATTCCCTTCCCCATTCAGTATCTTTTCTCTGGATGTTCTTCTTCTATCTTCTCTTTATTCCCTTCCTCTTCTTTCTCCTGTACTTCCTTCCAAATCTCCTCGGATTCCAAGCCTAATCCCCTCTTCATTGTCTCCTATTAGATCTTTCATCTCCTTAGACTTCTCCTACGTACCTCTGTTCATATGCACTTCAACTATCTTGAATCTCTCTTCTCCGATCTCTATCTCTTTTACCAAAAATCCTTTTATTTCTTCCTTCATCACTCTTTCATACCTCTCTTTTATATATTTCTTTTTTATTCCCATCACCATTACTCTCCCTTTCATATTTCTTCTCTTTGCATTTTGAATCTGCTATCCTTAACCTCCTGGTAATATTTCCTCTTTTCCTAGCACTTTTCATCTGGCCACGTTTTTATTATTACCACTTCATACCTCCCACTGTTCCAAATTTATCATTGATTCTTTATGTTTTCTCTCCCATACCGACAGATGTTAGAAGTGCAATCCCTACTTGCTCCTTCATTCCTTCCTCCTTTAATTTTGCTTTTATCCCTTCCCTATTCTCTCCTATTCCATTCCTATATCTTCCAGTCATTCGACACCCCACTTTTTATCTTACATTTTGTCTCTTCATCCCAATCCTACCTCTACTTATCCTCCTACCCCTAATTCCTTGACCTACTCTGTAACCTCGTCCACTATCACATAATCAATGACTGTTCTCTTTTCTCCTCCTAAGCGTCTATCTGAACGGAAAAACTTCTTCTGGACATTTTTGAAAATTTGAGATCGAGCAAAATTTTTTTTTTAATTCATATTTTTCCAATACTATTTACTTGTAAAAACTTTGCGAGTAGAACATTCGCTGTAATTTTCAAAGCAATGGAAAATCCTCTTGAATTTTGAACATTTCGAATTTCCAAATCGAAAAAGAGAACAGAAGATATAGACCGATTTGAAAATTCAGAATTTATAAACAATGTAGTTTTTTGAGAGACTGGGATGTTAATTTTTATTGATTCAATTTCATTCCTTCCCGAATGTTAAAACTTTCGGGTCATGAGGGTGAATTCCTTCCAAGGGAAAGTTTATTTTTAACCACAAAATATTTTGTTCAACAAGAGGGAATTGGCTATCGAATAGTTGATTTTCCAATGAGTATTCATATTTTGAGTCAGATAATTGAATTTTCAACCATTTACTTTGATTATTTGCAATAATTCCATTTTCTCTCAAATTCTTAAATGAAAAAAGGATTTATTTGTAACAAAATACAAGAATTTTGGACTATAAGAGATTCAATTTTAAATAGGAATTAAAATTTTTCAACCAGGAATAAGAAAGTTACATCTTTAGTTCGAAGATTGACAGTTATTAAAAAAAGTGTATCTTTCAAGAAAATAGTAGAATTTCCAAATAATTAGATTAATTTACCAATAAAGTTACGAATTCGTGATTTTTTACCATAAAGATTCACTGCGGAACAAATAGACAAATGATTAAAATAAACATAAATGTTTAACTAAATATCCTTAATTTCATAATGAATACAAACATTTCCACTGTGTTTCCTAAGAAAAAAAAATCATTTTTTAACAAAGGAAAGAAGTTATCAAATTTTGGATCGAAAAATGAATTTTCAGTCAAAGAGGAAACGAGTTCCAAACAACAGAGATTAACCTTTAACAAAAAAATAATTTTTCAACCAGTAGTAACCAATAATTCAACTATTTGGTTCTAAGTTGAACTGCTTTGTTCTAAATTAATTCCATTGGATCATGAGAAAGTTAAGTCAATACATTTATTGATGGGAATTGGTCGTTTCCAGATAAGAATCGAACTATTTTACCATTGTTCCTTTTGTGTTGAAAATTGGCTTTTTCAACTTCGATTTTAACCATTTTATTCCTGTTTTAGAATTCATCGTCTTTAGTCCTCAATTCAACCACTTTCATTGAAAATTTCTTTATATTTTTAGAAGTTCAGCTGCTCTGCTGAGAATTAATCTTTTGTGCTCAAAATTCCACCCTTTTAAAAACATTTGTCATCTGTCAGTTTGTCTACGTCTACTGACTTGGAAACTTTTCATTCCAACTTTTAGCCAGATGTTTCAAAAAGTTTGAATTTCTGAAAGGACCATTGCTATATACATATCGGTAGATTATACTGGCTTAGAACTTCAAGTTGGATATTCAAAATTAATGGGTTGAACTGAAACTCTGACAGTAATTATTTGGATGTAACATATCTGCATAAATTTGGTTCCATGCCCTTGAGTACCATCACTGGAGTGACAACTATTACAGATTTACAGCAATTTAGAAGGAGAGATTATATTGATCCAGCCACAAATCCTGCATCCTTAATTGGAAAATAATGTTTAACATTTTGTATTATATTATTGCATCAATCACAACTCGTTTGCCTTTTGTTCTGTTGTACTAATGAGGATCAAGTGATTCATATGGAGAGGATTCACGTATAAGGATATAGCGGATCCTTACCTAACGCATTGCTCAAAATCAAGCCAATCACTCAGTTGTCAATTTTCTCTCCCACTTGCTCCACTACTATAACGTATTGCTTCTGCTGCCTCTAAAGCTAATCATTTACTCTTTCACTTTCCAAAGCTCTCTTCAAGTGAAAGAAGGACAGGAAAATTTGTTATGCGCCCATGATATCGGCAATAAGTATGTTAACGGAATTCCAGTTGGTTAATAAAGTCGGCTTAATGCTCTATCATTAGGAAATTCGCCTTTTTCACCCCTCCTCTTGTATATTGGGACGACAATCACCTTTATTCAATCATTCGGAACTGCACCGTTCACAGCACACATATTTCGCTATATACGACCAGGTTGTTTAATATCCTATCTTTTATATCATCGTTCTGATAACTCTTATTCATGTACACTGATTTAGTACTCGTTCTATGTAAAGTTTCCATTTTTTTATTGTTGCACCAAGCTACTGGATCTACTTATAGAAATCTGCATTGCTCAGGAAATCAATCTTTCTTCGCATTATTTCCTAATGCGGCACGCGAAGGCACTAAAGCATGACTATGTCGGGATCCTCTCAAAGCACTGGAAAAGTTCCTGTGAGTTCCATAACTCTTCCAATTGGTATTCGCTGATGAAATACTATAAAGTTTCTTATTCCGTAGTCGCAGAAACTTAGGATAACAAAGATCGCCCGTTCCTACAAATTGAAATGAAACTTGGTATCTTCTCCTCCTCCGGCGCTTGGGAAGTGCTAGAAAGTTCTTTTTGGATATCGACAATTCGATGCGATCCTAAATCAATGGCAACATGGATAAAGTTGTTCGTCGACAAGTTTCAAATAAGATTTTATATCTTGAAGGAATAATCACACAGAGTCAATTCACAAATTTCGCTACGCTTGAACCCGCCATATTGATGTCACAAAATTTTGAATCACCCTGAGCCTGATTATTTTGTGGCTGATACACTGCAAAAGAATTTTCTCCAATCGGTTACCCTTTAGTGAGCAAACGAGAAAGCCGAAAAAGATCGCAGTTTAACTTTCCCCCTGATTTCTGCGGCATTCGTTCAGACATTCGGTGCCGGAGTCAAATCAAAAGTTATCCGGTAGTCTGCTTCGCGGAGGGCGGTTTGGGTTTGAGGGGCTGAAACCTGTTTCCGGGTGGCAAAGCCGCTCGCAAGCATGCAGCAACTCTCCAATCCCCTCTCTAACCCTTTCCACAGAATTTCTCCCCTTTTCCCTCAACCTTTTCCTCTTCCACCAGGACGAGCTCTAGTAACCGTCGTTCCAAAAGCCCACTAGGTAAAGTTGTAAGTAGCGCTTTCGCCCGTTTGATTGCATTAGCTTATTCAACCAAGTTCGGACCACCCCTTTCCCAGCATCCTGGCGTTTTGCAAGAGTTCTCTCACGTTCTACTAAATACGCACAGAATACCACACGAGCAACGACCATTTACCTTGTACCCATCGTTAGTTCACAAACTGCTTTACGACAACAGCAACACTCTAACCGATCCGTCCTGAAAGTCAAAAATAGCTTTTTCAAAATCTGAGGAGTTGGGAAGAAACAGCACAAGAATATAAAGAAGATAGATACAAAAGAATACAATTTCAAAAACCTCTTTCTTATCTTTTTTTGAATGAAGTTCCTCATAGCAGGTTACACCACCGTAGGGCTAGCGCAGAAAAATGTGGAGCGTAACGTAACGGGAGTGTGCAGAGGAGGTGACGTACGCTTGCCCCCCCCCCTCCCCTCCCGTTCATATACTAGTACAGAGCCCCCGCCCCCTTCTCCACGTCCCTTTCTTACGCCCCCCCCCCCCCCTCTCTCTCTCTCTCTCTTTCTTTCTTTTCCATTCTCCTCACCTGCCTCATCAGGATATCCAGATACACGGACTCTTCCACTACCTGCATCGCCATCCCCTTTCATTTTTGATCCGCCTCCTTCTTCCTCGCACCCCCTTTCCTAAACACCATAACCTTAGACTTTTGTGCAATCAACTCTAGCTGACTCTTGTCTAGGTATCTTCTCAACCTCTTCATCGTCTCTTTCAAGGCTTTCTGACTTTTTGCCAGCAACACTATGCCATCTGCGTACGGGAGGGACCAAATTCTAACTCGTCCTACCCTCACTCTAACCATTACACCTTCATCTATCTTCCTCTCTATGCTAGCTATTAAAATTGTGAAAAGCTTTAGGCTAAGCAGACTCCCCTACCTCAAACCTCAAACCATCTAGAAACCCTGTGGAATTCTGCCCTCCTCTCTCACCCTATCTTTCGTCTCTCCAAGCACCTTGCCCTAACCTCTTCATTAGACCTTCTTCTACTTCCTTCTCTTCCATCGCCTTCCACAACCTTCCCCATCGACTGATGGGAATGCGCTTCTGAAATATAGAAAAACGCGTATACTTCTGCTCTCTTTTCCGCTATTTCTTTATCCACCTCACATGATTTCGGAGCTTCTCTTATACTAGCACTATCAGCTCCCCTTCCACTCTCTCAAATATCCCTTGCTCCTCCATACTTTCTTTACTCTTTCTTCCAACCTTCCTCTGAACGCTATCGTACTCAATAGCTAGTTTCTGTTCTGCACCTCGTCTAAGCCCGCTGTCTTTGACCTTCTTAACTTTTTTACTTTTATCTCTCCTCCTCCTCTAAATCTCCTCTTTTTTTATATCATCCCTCCTTTCTCTCTCGTTCTTCTACTACACTCACCCCTCTTTCGTTTATCTGAGCCCTGGGAGGATTCTTTCAAAAACTACCTCCACTCCTCACTTCCTTTTCCCACACTCATCCCTTCCTAACCTTTCTGAAAATATGTATTATCTCCCACGCATCCCTCTTCGCCTCAACACTTCTCAACTCTTCTTCCAGATATTTCTCCCCTTCCTCTCTCCTTTTATTTATCAACTCAAACTTCATCTTCATTTCTTCGTATTCCTCTCTCTCTCTCCGTGGTTATCTCATTCCACTTATTATACTCCTTTTTACCCCTTCCCCTGATTTTTTCCGTTACCTATCTTACCATGGTTTCACCATCCCTTTCTTCTTCATTCTTCATACTGTCTTTTCCACACGCCCATTCACATTCCCCTTCATATCTCAGCATATCTCTTTCAACGACTTTCCTTAAACTTACTTTTCCAAACTGTTGCTGGAACTTCTCTTTGACCGTCCTTAGCACATGTCCTTCCTCCTCTTTAACACTTCTTTTCTTCTTGCCTTTCGCCGTTCAAACTCTTTTCAATATCCAGTTTCTCAAAATCTCCCCCTCCTTATTCATAACCGTTTCCTTTGATCTCCTTTCAAAACTTTCTCCATCCCTGTATAGACTCGTCTTCTTCGCCATTCTTGCATTAAAGTAGTCGCTTCCTCCCTCTCCGTAACTGCTTTACCATCCCTTCTCTCGCCTTTAACATCTTCTACCCTATCTTCATACCTTCCCATCCTATCTCTATTTTACACTGTTGAAAACTTGTACGTCACCCCTGCTAGCTTTACTACCCTTCTTTGCACCTTTTGTCCTTCACCCCTACTATAAACATCTTCTTCAAATCCTTCCCTCATCCCCGTTATAATTCTTTCACTACCCTCTCCCCTCCCCGTTATACCTCCAATTTATTATACCTTATTCTTTCTCAATCTAATTTTATACGTTCAGAATGAAATTCACTCCTTCCATACAAAAATGATAAATTACAAAATTGCAGATCCTTTCTGGGTCGATAACTTATGTCCATCAACTTATCCCCGTACCTCGTGTTGCATTTTACTCACTTATTGCTATAAAATATTTCAAACAAGGAATTTGTAGCAAACTTCTAGGTTAGGAATTTTTGTAAATTTTTCTTTTCATCGCTTGTGTCGTTTGTCGAAAAATATTGTCTTTTAATTTTTAATTTCATTTCCTACGATTACAGCCAAAACTATGTTTTTCATCCAATTATGCCACCAAATTTATAGATTTCCTTGGAGTAGAAACTTTTTCCTACCCAATTTTTCCGAAGTTTCTCTTCACGATTGAGAAAGAAGATATTTTGGAACATTTATTTATACTTCATTCATTTATTTATTTATTATATAATATTATATTTTCATATTTATATTTATTTATCCATTTATTTATACTTTCTCCTTTCTACGAGCTTGAGAGTCTTTTTATAACCTCTTCTCTAACCTTCCCTTCACATAATTTCTCCAGAGTGCGAGGCAAGAATTGAACCCGCAGTCAGACGGAGTGGGTCCAGCTCATGCCTTAGCCATCACGCCCAACTGACACTCGAATAATTGTAATTTAATCTTATAAGGATCTTTTAAAATAAATATACCTCTTCTTTTGACTTCTTTTCATATTTAATAGGCTTTTCTCAGAGGCCAAAAGATCGAGTTCAAGAAAATTCTGTAGGTTCTCAAAAAACCTTTAGAAATGTTGCGGCATGTCTGCGTCGAGTTTTAGTAGATAATAACTGCTGTCCTCTGACCTTGCTGATCAGGCTGACTTCTAGGCTATGCTCTATTCTTGGCGAGTACAAAGCATGTTTACATCCAAGCACTCGCGAAACAAGGCCAAAGCCTTTCGATGGCAATGCCCGAGGCCGGAATTGTCACGCGATTCTAGTGTATTCGAGAATACTGTTTCTGCTGACCTAGAAAAATCGTTTTTTTTTTAGTCTCCAATAACCCTATTATTTTTATTTCAAATCGACTGTTGTACGCTTAAGCTGCACCTTCAGCACAAAACTAAATATTTATCTGGCTCTATTTGTAACCAGAGATTTACCTTACACGAACGAATCCACTAGTCCCGGAAACCTCTTTTATCTCGTAGAGAAAAAACAAACATGTCAGTACTTGTGGACTATGCGAGACCTCGAGGAACTCCAGGAATTCCACGAATGTCAAACGAATAGCCAATAGGTGATTTCCTGCTTGTTCCTAGTCAAAGGAAGAATTCAACATTTCCAGTCCTCTCTATGGTCCACTATTTTGGCCAACTATTTTCGAGAGGTATTTTTGGGTATTATTGATTTTGAGTGGAACAAAGGACCTTTGTTGCATGTAGCCTTGTATCTCTTTATTAGTTCCTTTTGAAATTATGAAAACATCTCACAGTTTGTATAATAAATTAGGCAGAACGAGAAGAAATTATGATTCCTTTCCAAATTCGAACAGAGCCAAAAAATTGTAAGTTCGCACTTAGATCGCCTACAGGGTTACGCGATGTTAAGGCGCCGGATGATTAGGCGCAGGACGTTTAGGCGCGGAACGTTTAGGCGCAAGAAGTTCAGGCGCCAGGACGTTCAAGCGCAAGGACGTTCAGGCGCCAGATAGTTCAAGCGCCAGGACGCCGTGGCAAGAGGAATTTCGGCTTGTGAAAAAAGACCGAGGGGATGAGAATGGGTCCATAGGGTGTAAGAGGAGTCCAAGGATTCTTCGTTTGAATATTTAGTGGCCATGTAGAGAGCCCATTGGATTTCCAGAAACTGACAAGGAAGAATTCTCTTCAGGCTGGAAAACCAATTGTAAACCAGCCCAAACTGAATCGTTCCGTGTCATTTACTAGAAACCCGATCAGCCTTTCTTAGGGCCACCACATATTCAAACGGAGAATAATTTCATGCGTAGATAAAATGAAACATCCCAGCGCCTAAACGTCTTGGCGCCTAAACATCCCAGTGCTTTAACGTCTTGGCGCCTAAACATCCCGGAGCCTAAACGTATGAGCGACCAAATATCCTGGAGGGTCTAAACGTCTTGGAGCCTAAATATCCCAACGCTGAACGTCTTGGCGCCTAAGCATCCCAGCGCCTTGAAGTATTGGCGCCTAAATGTCCTAACGCCTCAATGTCTATGAGCCTCAACATTCCAACGACTAAACGTCTGGGCGCCTAAATATACAAGCGCCCAAATGTCTTGGCGGCTTAACATCCCAGCGCCGAAACGTCTTGGCGCCTAAACATCCCAGGGCCTAGATGTCTTGTCGCCTCAACATCCCAGCGCCTAAGCGTCTTGGCGCCTAGCATCCCATCGCCTATACGTCTCGGTGCCTAAACGTATTGGCGACAGAAAATCCTAGGGCCTTAACGTCTTGGCGCCTAAACATCCCAACGCCTTAAAGTATTGGCGCCTAAACATCCCAGCGCCTTAACGTGTTGGCGCCTAAATATCCTAACGCCTAAAGGTCTCGGATCCTAAAA
The DNA here is from genome assembly GCA_011762715.2 of Neuroterus valhalla. Lineage (NCBI taxonomy): Eukaryota > Metazoa > Arthropoda > Insecta > Hymenoptera > Cynipidae > Neuroterus > Neuroterus valhalla. The sequence continues at coordinate 19,643 of WSXT02178398.1, read as the reverse complement.
ATCCCAACGCCTAAACGTCTGGGCGCCTAAATATACTAACGCCTGAATGTCTTCGCGGCTAAACATCCCAGCGTCTGAACGTCTTGGCGCCTAAACATCCCAGAGCCGGATGTCTTGTCGCCTTAACATCCCAGCGCCTAAGCATTCCATCGCCTATACGTCTCGGCGCCTAAACGTATTGGTGACTGAATATCCTAGGGCCTCAACATCTTGGCGTCTAAACATCCCAACGCCTAAAAGTCTTGGCGCCTAAATATCCTAGTGCCTAATCGTCTTGCAGCTTAAACATCCCAACGCCTAAATGTCTTGGCGCCTAAACATCCCAAGACCTAAACTTCTCATCGCCTAAACATTCCAGAGCCTAAACGTCTTATCGCATAAGCATCCCAGAGCCTAAACGTCTTATCACCTAAACATCCCAGGGCCTAAACGTCTTGGCGCCTTATCATCCTATTGCCTAAGCGTTGCGACATGGCACCTAAACTTCCGCGTCCAACATCTTGAGCCTGAGCGGCCGGGTCCAATAGCGGCGCCTAAATTTCTCGTATCCTTTAGTGGAGCAGCTGTACTCGGGGCATGTTTCATGCAGAGTTCCTCTCGCTTGGCTGAGAGTCTAGGCAGAAACGAGTTCATCTAATGAAGTCTGATGCAGCCGCGGAATATCACTAGTCTCGGCATCGGTCCATATAGTTATCCTGAGCCTTCCCTAGCAGAGTGGAAGTTTCAATTGGCATAAACCAATCAAAATCTAGATGGGTAGTTCATCCAATGCGTCAAACGCCCTTTTACTAGGTTCGTGAGCCCCAGCTGTCGAAATCTGTACTAAGACCACATCCTGTTTTTTTGACATATCGTGCGTTACGTCGTAAGAGATGTTATCCACATCAACATCCTAATCTTCCTCTCTACTCTAATGTTTATCCTTCCTCAAATATCAAGGATTGTGTTTCTAGGAGAGTTTCAGGAGCTTCGACAAAACATAAACAACATCGATAATTTTGCTTGGTTATCGTATGCATCGGCTGGTCTGCCTGCAACCACATATCCTAAAAGCATTTCACCCTGCCAGTGGCGATCTCCCTATCGCAGATGTTTGTTAGTGATTACTTTGTTTGTATTCACATCTATATACATATCCTCTATGAATTTTCCTTCGAGCATCGCCCAATCAGGTTCGCACAATCTGTGGGTTCCCTCTGCATCGTTGTATTATAGGCATCCCATTATAAGATCTGTACCTTATATGCTCGAATTACTGTATTTCATGAAACTTAGATTTAGAGTGTGGTTTGGACTACCAGTCCTGTTAAAAAAAATTGTATTGGTACCAACAATTTTTTGAACAGTTCTTTGGGAAATTTTGGATTTAGAGGGTGAGAGGGAGGGGAGAGCAACGGGGCAAAAATAAATATTCTTCAGAAATTGATTTTGGAGAACAGATCTCATCGTCTTTCAAATTTCTCTTCGAAATGACATTCAAATAAATCCTGGAACAAACTCTTATAGCTAACTTTCTAAACGCATGAAGGAAATTTCATTTTCTATTACTTAGATTACTTCCAAAATAACTAGAAACCATGAATAAACTATTCAGGAAAGATGTTTCACAGCAGCATGATTGTTCAGAAATAAATTTAATATGGGGAGGGGGGGGGGCAGTAAAGTGACCAACAATAAGAGTAATTGGTAACAACTCGAACTTTTTTTATCATTCATTAGGACAAGCATATAATATAGTGAACAATTATGGAAGGGTGATTGATAAAAACTCGAAACCTTCTACCAATTTGCGTGGTGCGGGGTGATAGTATAGTGATCAATTATGAAAGAGAGAGCGACCGCAAAAAAAAGTGATTGGTAACAACTCAGACCCCTCCACTCATTTGGATAGCAAGGGGTGTAACAGTATAGTGACGGATCATAGAAGAGTGATTGGTCGCAAAAGATTGATCAGTTACAACTCGAACTCCATTTATCATTGGGAGCGGCGAGGTCATAGAATGGTGGTAGGGCATGGGAGAGTGATTGGTTACAAAAGAGTGATTGTTCACAGAACAGTGATTGGTAACATCTTGAACCCTTTTTCTCATTGAATAAGACAAGGGCATAATATAGTGATCAATGATAGAAGAGTGATGGATTAAAGAAAAGTAATTGATAAAAACTCGAACCCTTCCGCTGATTTGCGTGGAGTGGGGTGATAATATAATTGACAAATAATAGAAGAGAAATTGTTCACAGAAGAGAGATTGGCAAGAACTGGAACCTCTCTTCCTATTTGAAGAGCTGTGGGCATACTATAGTGACCAATCATAGAAAAGAGATTGACCGCAAACAATGGTGATTGGTAATGACGCAGACACCTTTACCTATTTGGGTTGAGAGGGGAGAAACAGTATAGTAGCCAACCATGGAAGAGCGATTGGTTCTCGAAGAGGAAATGGTTACAACTCGAACCCCTGTTACCATTAGAAGAGGCGATCACATAGTATGGTGGCAGATCATGGAAGAGTGATTGGTCAAAAAAGAGTGGTTGATAACAACTCGAGCCCCTTAAACTATTCAAGTAGAGAAGGGTGTCAGTATAGTTGACCAATTAGAAAAAAGTGATTGGTTACAGAAGAGGAATTCATAAAAACTTGAGTCCCTTTCCCTATTTATAGAGGTAAGGGCGTAGTATAGCAACCATTCATGAAAGATTGATTGGTCTCAGAAGATTGATTGATTGATAAAAACTCGAAACCTTTTACCTATTTACGTGGAGTGGGGTGATACTATGATACACAATAGAAGAGTGGTCCCAGAAGTGTGATTAGTTACAACTCGAGACCCTTTTACCATAGGAAGAGGCGAGGTCATATTATAGTGACCAACCATAGAAGAGTAATTGGTCACAAAATAGTGATTGTTAACAACTCGAACCCCTAATATATTTACGTGGAGAGGGGTAATCGCATAGTTGACCCATTATAGAAGAGTGATTGGTAACAGAACAGAGGTTGGCAATATCTCGAACCTCTTTCCTCATTTAAAGATGCGAGGGCATAATATAGTAACAAAATCATAAAAGAGAGATGGACTGCAAAAAATAGTTATTGGTAGTAATTCAGACCTCTCCACCTATTTGGATAGTGAGGGGTGTAACAGTATAGTGACCAATCATAGAAGAGTATCTGGTCTCAGAAGATTGATTGGTTACGACTCGAACCCCTTTTATCATTGAAAGAGGCGAGTTCATAGTAAAGTGACCAATCACAGAAAAGTGATTGGCCACAAAAGAGTGATTGATAACAACTCGAGCCCTTTTATCCATTTATGTAGAGAGGATTGATAGTATAGTTGACTAATTACAGAAGAGTGATTGGTTACAAAAGAGAGATTGATAAAAACTCGAACCCCTTTCCCCATTTGAAGAGGCGAGGGCATAGCATAGTGACCAAGCATGGAAGAGTGATTGACCGCAAAAAAATGTGATTGCTCACAACTCAGACCCCTTTACTTATTTGGATTGAGAGGGAGGTAACAGTATAGTGACCAATCAGAGAAGAGTGATTGGCCCCACATAATCGATTGGTTACAACTCAAAACCTTTTTACCACTGAAAGAGGGGCGGTCATATTATGGTGGCAGAATGTGGAAAAGTGATTGGTTACAAAAGAGCGATTGGTTACAAAAGAGTGATTGATTTCAACTCGAACTCCTTTAACTATCCACGTCGAGAAGGGTGACAGTGTAGTTAACCAATCATAGAAGAGTTATTGGTTACAGAAGAGGGATTGATAATAACTCAAGCCTCTTCCTCCATTTAAAGAGGCGAGGGCAACGTATAGTGAACAATCATGGAAAAGTGATGGGTCTTAGAAGATTGATTGATAAAAACTAGAAGAGCACAAACAATTAGATTTTTCAAGAAAAAAGATTCCAGCGTCGTTGTCTATACAACAATCCATGTTACTCATTTTTTACCAATGATGCCAAAAAAAGACACTTTGAACAATAATTTTTTCATGACTCTCATATCCCAACAAGTTATTTGTATGTTTCATCAATGATCACAGAAAACACACTCTATTATAGCAAATTTTTCCATGCTTCTTATGTTTTAACCAACATGGACACAGAGAAAATACTTTCACACAGTAAATTTTTCCATGTTACAATTAAAATTTCCCATACCTCTCGCCTTTTACCTAATGATAACATTAAGATACTCTCGAATAGCGTATCCTCTGATGTCCCTCATGTTTGAACTCATCACACTACAAATAAAATACTTCAACACAGCAATTCTAATTTTGTTCTGTTCATCCACATGACAAAATTTTCAATTCGAGTCATTTCCAAAGAATGTAGGACAAAATAAGCTTCCAACATTGTTGTCGAAACAACCAAAACTTCTTCTGTTCCTCATCTTTCTGCAATTATCACGAAAGAATGACACTCTTACATTGAAAATCCCCTCATTCTTTGTATTCCCTTATCAATAATAACACAAAGATACATTTAGACACAGCAAATTCTTCCATGTTGCTTATGCTCTACCCAATGATAACAACAAACACACTCCCTCCTAGCAAACTATCAGTCATAGTCCTAATGCTAAATCAAAATCATTTTAATCATTCAAGTATCAGTCTCTTACAAATAACTGTAAACCAACTTCATGCTGAAAGTAAAACTCAAGCATTTTCTAATAACATGTCCCACATCCAATTTTCAGATCATGCAGGGAAATAAAACAAGCACAAACAATATAACATAGAATATCGAATTTCACACACGGCTATTTTCTCTCTCGTCAAAAGATATATATTTACGTTCATTATTTAGTTAGCTAAACGTGAATGGTAGATATGCACCGAGTTTTTCGCATCGTGTTTTAATTGCATCGCGAAGGATTAAAGCAACGTGGATGCGAAACGAGATAGGATTAACCAGAGCAGTCTTATGGAATACAACTGCCTCGCGCATTGACATCACATACTAAAGTTAAACAATTACTTGACACACCGCAGTAGACACCTCACTTTAATTTTCATGAAAGCATAATGAACGAAACGAGACAAATGTTGGGCTCTAACATAATCCAGGAATACTGCCAAACTGGGATTTTAAATAAAACATACAACTTGCATACTTGTTTGTACTTGCGCAAAATTAGCTGATTCAGGTAATGCGAATGACGCGGATATGTTTTCATCTAGAGTATAAAAGTTGGGAACCGTGTTTCGATTCTTGATAACATCTATTCGGAATAAAGAACAAAGAATAGTTAAATGGATATTCAATAAATTTATAATAATTGGTGTATTTCAAATGCATTCACAAAGATCCATGTGTTAATAATTTCTCTTTCATGGCTTAACCAATATGATGGAACAAGATAACTTACTTAAAAATCCTAAGTTTGAGCGTTTTAGAAAAAATTGGACAAAGATGTGAGCTTCAAAAATAGTCGTCTTAACAACTAAAAATGCTCATATCTTTATGTTTGACTAATGATAATATAGAAAATACTTCCAAATAAGAAATACGATCTCTTTAATGCTTTAACCAATAATAGCACATAAGAGATACTTCAACACAGATAATTTCCTTTTACCATGCTTTTTCACATGACAACGTCTTTCATTTAGGACATTCATACCGGAAATCGTACTGAAAGAAAAATGTCTATTATAGTCATCTGAACAACGAGAATTCTTTATGTTTTGTTTTCCTCAAACAGTGATGATACTAGTTGAGCCTTGATTTGGAAAAGTTATAAAATTTGCCATTAGAATAGGGCATCATGAATGATGAAATATTTCCTTTAAAAAGGCATTGTTTAAATTTCTTCAAATTATGCCGTAATTCAAACCGTATTACTGAAACCGGAAATTCTTAAGAGTAAATCGTACACATAGTTTCAAATTTGGGAGAAGTAGGAAACCCTCAGCTCAAAAAGAGTTCTGGCGTTCACTCGGTCGGAATAAGCAATCCTGACACTTTTATCGCACCAGTCCAAAAGTTTTGCAGGAGACACTTCGGTGGACTTTGTTCTCAGCGGACGTTGAATCCAGAAATTTATTTTCCAGCTTCAGCTGCACAGGAAGATACACTTTTCTGCTCATGCGAATCGATTAAGAATTTACGGTCCTTCCTCTGTGCAGAAGGTACGTCTTGAAATTTTATGCGGAGAAAAATAAACGCATCTGCCGAATGGGGTGGACGATTAAAAATATTTTCTTCCAACATAATGTTATAATGTTGTTATTTTGTATGTCACTATAGCGCCCTTAGATGAACAAAAAGTAACAGAAGGTTGAAAAAGGTACGTGGAGAGTCTGGGCATATTGTTGGGACTTTCTCAGCATTGTACGTCGGAAGAAATTCTTGTTTTTGTTTCTTATTCATTATTTACTGTTTCAATGAGAAATGAAATTTGTTCTTATATTCTGACTCGTAATGAGACAAAAGACACTTTGACGTACCAAATTTCCCAATGATTCTTATGTTTCAAGCAATGTTACACAAATTGCACTTTAATACAGGAAATATTATCCATGTGTGCTTATCAAAAAAGCCGAATCTTCAATAAGTGCCAGCTCTGAACGATGATTTCTACGTTTTTTAGTATCATTTGTTATTTTCACTATTCTCAAGTTTTTACTAATTCTGAAAAAGGCACTTTGACGTACCAAATTCTCCAATTATTCTTATGCTTCCACCAATGTTTTCAGAAAATGCACTTGATTATAAGAAATTTTATTCATGTTTGCTCATCGACAAAGTCAAACCTCAAATTAGTCTCATCTCTAAATGATTATTCCTTTGTTTTTTTTTAATATTGTCAGCCAAGCTCAGATCTATAATATGTGCCTTCTCTGAATGACTGTTCCTATATATTTTTTTTTTTTTTTCTATGTTCATTAATGTTTTGTTTCTGCTAATGCCGACAAAGAAGCGTCTTTGGCATAACAGATTCTCAAATGATTCTTATGTTTACACCAATTTTACCACAAAATGCACTTTATTACAGGAAATTTTATTCATGTATGCTTATCCTAAAAGTCGAATCTTCAATTAGTGCCATCTCTGAATGATTTTATGTGACTCTTCCAGTGTCAGAAACTGAAGGTCAAGTTCGTCAGCCAGCTATTTTGGAAGAAAATTCATTAAGTTAGAGCATTTTGAAAAATTTTTTAGACCATTTCTTTTAGAACTCGAAAATTGTAAGTACACCTTCCGGTACTGAGTAATAAGAAGAACAGTTTATCTTCATGACATTTTTTTATGAAATCAAAATTTTCAGAGTTACATCATTTTCAAAATTCAAAGCTATTAACGGAAATGGGAGTTTTTAGCCAAACAACGGAAGATACCAAAGAAAAGGTGTAGGCGAAAAAAATTTTCTTTTTGGGAGTCCTATAAGATGGTCTTAACAACTTTTTGAATTTTCTCAAAAAATCGAAAAATCAAATTTTGGTCGCACAAAAAACGATTAAAAAGAGAAATTTTTATTTTTTGGTCAAACTATGCAAGGTACGGGGAAATGTAAATGAACAAAAATTCTGCACCGAAAGAAGATCTACAAATTTGATAGTATTTACTTTTTGATAGGAGGAGTAGTTCTTGATTTTTAAAAAAATTCCATATTAAAAAGGAAGAAAATCTGCGTGCATCATTCTGATCTCGCGCTACGCGCTCGGATTCTTACGTACTTCATTTTCGCATAGTTTGGCTAGCACGTTGAATTTTTCATTGTTTGAAACGCGTTGTCACAATTGAAACAAAAGATGTAGACATGAACTTTCAGACGAATCACTATCAGAACTAATTATTATTAACGCCTTTACTCGCGCGCAACGTGTAAGTCCGTGTTCAATACACACGTGACGCGGGCGGGGTGTTCCTATTTTTCGCAGTTGGGTCGCCTCGCTCAGAGTATATGTATACCCGCTCAAAAGAATCAAAGCTTCAAAAAATACACGTCTTATTGGAAGGTACTTCATATGAAACTTTTCGACCTTTCAAAGATGAACAATTTTTCTATTCAATATTTCTTCTTGTCTCTCATTGTTTGGCTGGGAAATGGTATCTTCTTATTTTTGTAAGTGCGTTATCGTGATTTAAACGAAATAGTCAACAATTCATTTGTACGTTTTTTTAAGGTGAAGAATTTAGATAATTTTCATTCTTTTCGTATCTCGCATAGTTTTGCTGAAAAATGAAATTTCTCATTATTGTCAACATTTTTCCGATTTGAACAAAAAATATGCATCTCATGAAAAAAGTGGTTGGATGAAATTTGTGGATCTTTCCAAAATAAATGATTTCGGTTCTTAACATTTTTCCGCACCTCGAATAATTTGACCGGAAATGTGCATTTTGTAATTTCCATAAAGCTATTTCGATAGGTAAAACCGGAATTGTTCGTCAAAATTGACTAGTTAATGAACTCGTCTTTTCTTTTCCGATCTCAAAAATGTTTGCGGAAGCATAATCCAATAGGATAATTTTTTCGAAGGTTATGGAGTTCACAGATTACAGACAGACACCTTCGTAAAAATCGTTTTTTCTAACTCAGGGGGTCTCGAAACGTGGAGATTTCATTAGGTCTGTGAGAGCCATTTTTTGCATAAAACCGATATCTTGTCATTCAGAATGAAAATGTAAAAATTGAACTTTCGGACGATGGTCACAACATTAGGAAAAAATAAATAGACGCAAGTTTCTTACCAGGAAAATATCTTTAAATGTGTTATCAATATTTTCTTAATAGAATATGCAGTTTTCATTCCAATCAGGCAGAATAACTATAAAACTGAAATTATAAATTTTTTGAAAAAATGACGACGGCGAGGACAGAAGATTGATAGAAAAAAGTTGCTGACGCGAAAAAGATCGGCGTAGTTTTTTTTCAATCATATGAAATGAAATAAAACAATAACAATTAAATTTCCAGAAAAGCGCACAACATATGAATAAAATTGGGCAACATAATTTCTCTACCGTTTGATAAATTCTGATCGAGTTCGGAGCACGAGACACAAGATGAGAATGTTTTCGTCAAAGCTAAGGAAGTTTGGACAAAAGAGAACTCACAATCATCAAATTACAGTAGTCAACTTCTCGCTATAGTGTTTCAAAAGCTCTGTATTTTAAATAAGCCCATCCCTAAATGATCATTTTGATGTTTTTTTTTATTACTGTTTGTTATGTTCATTGATGTTTTGTTTCTGCTAATTCTGACAAAGAACATACTTCGACATGACGAATTTCTCAATGATTCTTATGTTTCTCCCAATGTCACCATTAGATGCGGTATAGTACAATAAAAATTTTATTCATGCATGCTCATCAACAAAGACCAATCTTAAATTAGTGCCATCTCTAAAAGATTATTTTTATGTTTTTTATTATCTTTTGTTATTCTTACAATTCTTAAGTTTCTCCAAATTCTGACAAAGGATACACTTTGAAATGCCAAATTCTCCAATTATTCTTATGGTTCCACCAATGTTTCCACAAAATGCATTTTAATCAAAGAAAATTTATTCACGTTTGCTTGTCATCAAAGTCAAATCTTAAATTAGTCCCATCTTCAAATGATTATTTCTATGTTCTTTATCATCGTTTGTTATGGTCGTTAATCTTTTGTTTCTACTATTCCTGAGAAAGAAGATACTTTGACATAACAAATTTCTGATTGTTTTTCATGTTTCGATCGATGCTACGATAAAATGCAGTCTAATACAAGAAATTTCATTCATGCATGCTCATCAAACAAGTCAAATTTTTCATAAGTGCCATCTCTAAATGATTATTCAATCGAGAAGTCAAATCTATAATAAGTGCCATCTCTAAATAATTATTCCTATGTTTTCTATTATTTTCTGTTACGCTCATTAATCTGTTGTTTCTGCTGATGCTGACAAAAAAGACAATTTGACGCACGAAATTTCTCAATGATTTTTATGTTTCGACAAATGTGACCGCAAAATGCACTTGATTATAAAAAATTGTATTCATGTATGCTTCTCCACAATTCAAATCTTCAATTAGGGTCATCTCTAGATGGCTCTTTTTTGTTTTTTTAATGTTGTTTGTTATGTTTATCATCTCAAGTTTTTCCTAATACTGAAAAATAAGATACTTTGACATAATAAAACTCACCCATGCGACCCATGTTTCAGACACTGATAACAAAAATTACACTCAATCACAGTGAATTTCCTAATTTTCCTTGTGTTCTATCATTGGTTGCAATATAAGAAACATGATAGAATTTGCTATGTTAAAGTACCTTTTCCGCTATCATTCAGTGACTTTCTGGAAACTTAGGAAAATCCGTTATGTTCAAGAGTCTTCTTTCTTGTTATTGTTAGGTAAAACATAAGAAACATTAAGAGTTTCTGTTGTTTAGACAACTATGATGAAGCTCTTCTCTAGTCTGTTTTTTAGGGATAGTTGGGAATTTGCTATGCGATTAAGTGTCTTTCCTGTGTAACTAATGAGGATATAATATAAGAATCATGAACAAAAACTCTATGTTGAAGTATTGTGTCTATTATCATTGGATTTACATAAAAAACTTGACAGAATTTCTGCCGTACGAACCAAAAACATACATAAGTGACATTGCGGTTAAGGGTCATTCATCCGTACCTGGCAATGGAAGCAGTCGATCTAAGCGACAATATCACTTATGTATCTTTTAAGTTTGGACGGCTGATTTGCTGTGTTAAGTGTCTTCTTTGTATCAAACATCGGAGACTCAATCCACTTTATTGAATTGAAGTGTCTTTTTGTATTAATTGAGTTGAACATAAGAAACACAAGGAGATTTCTAACATTCGAGTTTCTTGCTTGTCAATAATTGGTAAAACATTAGAATTATAATTTTAATGAACAATAAGGAGAAGCATAACAATGATCATTTGTGATGGCTCGAATAAAATATTCGATCATCATAATAAACACAGAGAAATTTGATACGGCAAATTGTCTTCTTGTGTTATCATTGGTCAAAACATAAGGGAAAATTAGGAATTCCTATTGTTAAGACGACTGTGATAAAATTTCATCTTTTAGTGTTCTTTCTTCTTCAAGGTAACTCAAATGAAAGATTTTCTTATATGAAAGAGCATGTACAAATTAAATTTTCTCTGTTAATGTGCACTTCGTTACTTCCATTGATTGCTAAATTGAAGTGTTTTTTGTTATCATTGGGGAGAGCATGGAAAACATAAGGAAATTTGTATAGTTGGAGTGTCTAAGTTGTTCTGAAATAAGAGGGACATGTGGAAATTTGCTATGTTCTGTTCCTTTCTCGTTCGATTATTGTTTAGAACATGAAAACCATCAGAAAATCTGCTATCTTAAAGTGTCAGTTTCTTCTCATCGTTGGTTGCGACATAAGAATTATGAGGAAATTCGCTATGTTAGAGCATTCCTTTTGTTAAAACCTAAAAATCATTACAAAATTTTATGTATTGAAATCCTCTGTGGCATCATTGTGTAGCAGGTAAGAAGATTGTAGATTTTTTCGATGTTAAAATTTCTTCTCCGTGTTATGACTCTACTAGTTAACACTACCCCTTAGACTCAGCTTTGGAGAAAGGAAAGACAAAAGAAAGATCAGGAGGTACATTAGTAATCTTGACTCGTTAAAAAAGTGATCAAGTTGTTGAGCCATCGCAGAGTTGCTTCCCAGTTATGAATGGATAATTGAAAAATGGTAACAACCCTTAAGAAGTATCAAGCTGAGGATATGAAAAAATTTGCGAGTGTTGACGATGAAGGGAAGGAAGGAAGGAGCATGAGATGCTCTTTTATTTGGTTCCCCTGTGAGTTCCGCTCGATATCAGGGCTTTGAACTTACGGGCTAGCACCGCAGGGCGTTATTACAGAGGCGGAGTGAAATAAAAAAAAAAGATTCAACCAATTGGCAAAAGCGCTGCACGCGTTAGCTCGATAAAATTACTGCCTACGTACGGCAGCAAGGATTCCTCTGCGAAGCTGAAAGCTTTTCTTCTTTGCTCTCTCAAATTTACCGTCTCAGACTCTCTTTCCCGTCCTTCCAGGAGACTGGGAGGTAATAAATTCATAATTCAATATTGACTCAGGAATTGTCGTCGTTCTTGGTTCCGCATAATACCAACCATGGTTTGCTCAGCTTTTAAACAATTAGCTGTGAAAACAATATTATTATGTCACCCAAGATCGAAACCTCTTCGTCTTAGGACCACTGCTTTCCCTAAGTCCCAACTTACCTACACAGACATCTTGTAACGAGGATAAAGGAAGAAGGATGAGTTCCAAGCCTCATCCTGAAACCTCAACTAAATATTTACCATAAGAGATTATTGTAATACTCGCTCTAAAGCTGCGGGAGGCTTTAAAGTAAACCCCTGTTTTAGCTGATGCAAGAACTTTATCGACATTCGATTACGTCTCTATTATAGGTAAGAAGCATCTAAGCGAAAGCAAATAACTACTCTTGCTTTAAGGACATTAAGGTAAAAGCTTTTATATTAAGATGTAACCACCCGTGTAATAAATAATCTTTTTACAAATTGTTTACGGCTCCTATTCCATTTGATCTTGAATTGAATTAGTTCGTGTTATTTTTAATCATTATTCCATTTGGCTACATCCCTTCTTGGGTAAGCATAACTTGTTTGGTTCTTATTGTATCGTATTGTATCGTGGGGATCAAAGAATGTATATGAAAAGTTTGAGCTGAGAATGTAGAGGAGAGGGAAGGATTAAGTTTCAGTCTGATCCAAAAGTCCTAAGTGCCGTTTATTTAAACATCCAACTCGTACCACAAAACAGTTCTGATACAGAACGCTGATCAATCTCCCTAGCCATCCAACATACAGGACTGCTAGCATCCTTTTGCAGCTCTTGTGTTTCTACGGCTCTTTATATTTCGCCTCTTAAGGGTCTCATTCACACGTTCTATTCATCTCTTCTTTGGTCTGCCTCTGAGTACGCTACCGTTTACCTTACCTAGATATACTTGCTTTGTTAATCGTTCTCCATCCATTCTATGAACATGACTAAACCATCTTAACAAATTTATTCGAGTCTTGTCCAACAATGTTTAAATTCTACTTCATATTCTTTGACAATCCAATCATTACTCACTTTATTCATTGGGGTTTTACCGCCCATATTCCGCAGGCATTGAATGTTAATCGCATTAACTTTCCTTTTATCCCTTCCTTGATACGTCTTGGCCTCGCTACCATACAGCACGCTAGGTGCAAGCACAGCTTCATAGTGTTTCAAGTTTCAGATAGACTCCCAACAAATTGATGAAGCTGATTTCTGATTCGATTCCTTCTACGGAGGTCTAGAAGCATATAGTTTCAAAAAAAGAGGAAGCATGTATTTTTTGGTTGAAAAAAACTTTTTTATTCTTTTGTTGTTGATTTATAATTCTGGATTTCAAATATAACTATTTCAGCGGGAAATTCAAACATTTGTTTGAGAAACAAGATACTTGATTGAGAATTAAACGGTTTTAAAACAACGCATATTTCATAGGTTCAATTCAACTATTTTTTATTTGAAATTCGAAACTTCTTTGATCGGAATATAAACTATTACATTTTTCATTAGGAAATGATCATGTTCAAGTGAATTCAACTTCCTGATTCGAAGTCAAAATGAATCGTTAAAAAAATTTTCCATTTCTTTCAAGGTTGAAGATTAAACTATTTTGTTTATAATTAAAAAAAAAATAATTTTGCAGGCTATTTTTCTTGGTTCAGTTGGAAATTCATCTTAATCTGTCAAAAATTCAAGAATTTTGTTAGGTAATTTTTTTATTGAAAATTCGATTGTTTTGTGAAATTTTGATTTTTTAAGCTATTTATATCGAAAATTCGGATGAAATTTGTCGTGTTCTAACTCAAAAATATTGAATGGTTAGGTAGTGCTTTAGGTGTTCAAAATTTTTCCGCAGAATTCTCTCTTTCCAGGTTGGAAGTCCATTTCTTCGGTTGAAACTCCAAATACTTTGTTGATACTTTTTTAGTTGAGAATGCTCTTATCATGTAGTATAAAGAATAAACAAAATCTGCTATGTTACATTTCCACTTTTTGGATATGGGTATTTTATTATTATTATTATTCGAGTCAAGACCATAAGAGCCCATAACGTTCTTGGTAATCTCGTTGCCTCCCCATGCAGGCCTTAGAGTGTGACCAGAGACCTCCGCATAAGGCGAGGACCGCAGTCACGCTGTTGGCCGATATGTCTGGCTCACTGATGCAGTTGCTTCCCGTGCATCGTCGTTTTTTTTGCCTCGTTTTGGCTGAGCTCGCGTGTTTCCTCCTTTTGCTCAGCAATAATATTAAGGCCCATAAGAGTTTGGGCCTGTCGAAAGCCAGTGGCCATCCTCCACTCCTTCTCATTTTTCTCGATAAGCCAACTGTTAATCTCTTCACTGACTGACCTACTAGCAATGTTTGCAACTGATTCAGGACGAGTAGAGTCTTCTCTTATATCTAGTTTTTCTTGCCTGCCTGAGATCTCTTTGCCTTTGATGTCCCTCTGTTCAGGGATCCACAGCAGGAGCCCTTGTTTTTCCATTACTAGATTGTTGAGTCCTTTATATCACTTCTACACTTATATCGACTTAGTTGTTGTATTGTTCAGGGCCATAATAGTCTTTCTGCTATTCGAACAGTTGTGGTTGTTCCTTTTATTGCCATACTTCAGTGCCTTGAGGGCGCACTGAACACAATCATAATCTCGGATTGAAGGATTATGATACAGGATCCCATCGGGATCATGAAGCCTATTCCGATCGTTCTGAGGTAGATACCAGCTCCTGGCTTGTCCTTGTTTCCAGAGACATCTGTGAACCAGTTGTCTCCATCACTCGGCAGGTGTCCCACCGTTTGCCCATTCTCCCTCGTCTATAGGCTAACACGATACTCACTTTTAAACAGATATCGAATAGGCGTTTTGTCTCCGGGCATACTCAGGTTCGGCTCCCCTCGGAATTTCGGTTGGGATACGCAACTTCGTTTAGATTCTTCCTCCATCAACCATGTTTGGTCTTAAGACTGCCTTTGCAGCCAGGGCCTTGATGGTGAGATGAAGACGCTTGTGACATCTTGCCACCGTAGTCCCCGACTTTCTGACTCTAGTGACGCCTCTTAGATCCAGTTCCCTGATTGTCCCCATCCATGACCTCACATTGGGCAGCTTGGCCTGTTCCACCAGACCACCGCCGAAAAAGTTGGTTTGGCATGCAGAATTGTTGTGTAGATGCACATAAGTTTCTCCGCTTTCAAGCCTCGGCTTTTCCTAATGGCTCTCACACAGAGTCATGGGGTTGCTGTGAGTTTTTCGCACTTGTAATATGAGTGTTTCTCCAGAAGCAGCTTCTCATCTAGGATGACTCGGAGATATTTTGCTTGTTCTTTGATCACCAGTAGTTTTCAACCTAGTCTCGGCGTACTCGTGGTTCCACCCTTGTACCGTCTGGTGCACACGACCATGTCAGTCTTTCTAGAGTTGACGGAGAGTCTGATCTTCTCGTGCTAGGTATCCACTGTTGTCAATGCCTGCTGCATCGCCCCAAAGAGCGCGTCCAGACGTTGGCCGCGTACTATGACTGATACATCATCTGCATAGCCTATAGCGAGGTAGCCTGGATCTGTGAGTAGATGAAGCAGTCTATTTACTATTGAACGCCACAAATAGCGTGATGAGAAGCTTCCCTGTCGAAATCGGGGGTAGCAGTTCCACTCAAGGTGGTGTTGCCCTTATTCGTTGTTAGGATCTTTCTCCCTGCAGGTGACACGTTCAATTCACGACCGCAGTTAGAGCACCGTCATCAAGCATGGCCTTCCTGATTATCTCTCTAGAGGTGTGTTTGGAGGCACCTACTGTGTCCATATAGATTCTGATCGCGAAACCTTGTTGCTTATGTTGGCCAATTTTCTAATACACTTCTGGTTTACTTCTTATTTCAAAGAGACTCGTTGGAATGAGGCGGAGTTCGAAGTTTTCTGATGCTTTTGTTCTATTTTGGCAGTGCTTGTTTATGTCACAATTCCTGCCGATAATATTTTTCTTAATTTTTGTCTATGTTGGGTCCTGCTTTAACATGACGTAGTCCCAACTATTTTTGTACCTTCCTTATAACTCTTTGGACAGTGAATCCATGAGACATGAATCCTATCAGCCAAAATCTGAAAAAGGATTGAGACGGACTTCTCTAGTTATTTTTTCTTGAAAATTCCTGCAAAAATATTGAAGATCATTGAGTTTTCGTGTTGAAATTAATATTCTCAAATATATATGATGATTTATCACTTTTTATAATTGATACCCTTTGTTTTTTCTTTCCTCCTACTACCATATTGAGGCTTGACACCACATTTGAGACGGCCACAGACGAATGAAGAATCTCATCGTAGATTCGGAACATTTTCAAATGATGGTATTAGCAGAAAATGGAAAAGCTTGTAGGGATAGATTTCTAATTGCAACAAAATCTGCAAACAGAAGCTTATTAATTCGATCTAGATTGAACTCCTGGTGGGAGTATGATACGTGCTTATGCTGAAAAGCCTTTCACTGAGTACACGTCCCCCTACAGGGATATCTCTGGCGCAGAAGCCTTTCTGACACTTTTGCGATTTCCATTGTATTTCAACAAAGAACCCTGATCCTGCTACTGTTCCTTTTTGTACTTCAGAATTTCAAAACTGAATAATTTGAACCCAAGACTCCCTTCTAGGAAACTTCTGGAATTTTTCCTTTAAAAGAAAACCATAATCGCAAAGTTTTCCCAGGCAGAAAACATTTTTGGCAGGCATGAGCCCAATGGGAAGAAAATTTCACCCTTTTTTGAGTCCTCCCTGTTCAGACGCACAGTGGTTCGGAATCCCAAAAAGTAGTCCGGAAATCAGAATCTCGATATTCCACTTCGTTCGAGTACCCAAATATAATTTTCGGGGTCGCTTATTTCGAAAACGGAGTCAAAAATAAAAAATTCAAATGGCGGACATTTTTCTAAAATATACCATGCATCCACTTGAAAATCAGTATTGAGGGGTTTTTGGGTTCGCTGATTTTGAAAATGGAGTCAAAAATGCAAAATTCAAAATGGCGGACCCAAAATGGTGGATATTTCCCTCAAATTTGCCATGCGTTCACTTGAAAATGAGTATTAACGGGTTTTTGGGGTCGCTGGTTTCGACAATTAAGTCAAAATCAAAAATTCGAAATAGCAGAAATTCTACCAAAATGTTCCATGTATTCACTTGAAAATCAGTAGTGAAGGGTTTTCAGGGTCTCTGATTCCGAAAATGGAGTCGAAAATCCAAATTTCAAGATGGCGGACCCAAAATGGCGGACATTTTCCTGGAATCTGCCATGCAATTTGCATTTCATTGCGGGAATGAAGTAAAAAATCCAAAATTCAAAATGTCAGGCATTTTTCTGAGAAAGTGCCTTGCATTCACTTGAAAATGAATATGAAGGGGTTTTTGAGGTCGCTGATTTCGAATTGAAGTCGAAATTCAAACTTTTAGATTTCGGGCAATTTTTTCAAATTCTCCATACATTTACTGGAAAATCAGTATTAAGGAGTTTTCGGGGTCGTTGACTTCGAAAATAAAGTAAAAATCCTAAATTCGAAATGACAGGCATTTTTCTGGAAATTTGCCATGCATTCACATGAAAATGAATAATAGGGGTTTTTTGAGGTCGCTGATTTCGGAACTGAAGTCAAAATCCAAAATTCAAAATGACGGGCAATTTTCTGAAATTTTTTATGCATTCACTCGAAAATGAGTATTAAGGGGGTTTTGGGGTCGCTGATTTCAAAAATGTAGTCAAAAGTTCAAAATTCAAAATGACGGATCCAAAATGGCGGAAATTTTCTGAAATTTGCCATGCATTCACTTGAAAATGAGTATTAGGGGGTTTTCCATGCATTGACCTAAAACCTGAATCGCGGATTCTGCAATAAACAAGCCAAAAATGTTATTGAATATCTATATTTCCATTGTTCGTTGACCTTGTAAATTTTTGTTCATTAATTAATAATTTATTCTAACATTCAATTTTTTCTGAAAAAAACGTTGTTTCACTGATATTTATTGGAATATATGGAAAAGTTTGAACTCCTGCAATAAACAAACCAAACATCTTATTTTATATTTATCGTTCTATTATTTATTCACTTTTTATATTTTTCTTCATTAGGTAATAATTTATTTCTTGTATTTTTTTTCTATAGAAAAGTACTCCGTTTTACATAGATTCATTCGAATGTATGGAATATTTTATAAATTATCGTAAAATTCGTTTCGGACACCCGATATACCATCTACAATACATTTCGAACATTATGAAAGATATATTCAAAAGCGTTTGATGAATAGAAAAAAATCTCGAGGGATTACCGGTTGCCGGTCGGAGCGTCATGCGGTGCGTGGAGAATCACGATATGGCCGCGCGCAAAAAGTGACACGCCGCATGGAAAAACGACTTTTCTTAAAATGGGGCAGCTCGGGGCAGCAAGTAAAAACGGTTTTGAAAAGGAGACACTTTTCCGCAATAGAAACAACAAATCTCGACACAGGAACTTTCAGGAAAAAAAAGAATTCTCCACGCGAACTTGTAAATCGTGTACAAAAGAAGATAAATTTTTCTCCTGCAATTTACGAGCATTTTCTACGTAGAACAAACCCTTTCCATCAAAAACTCACTGAATGTGGCAAATTTCAGAAAAATGTCCGCCATTTTGCGTCCGTCATTTTGAAATTTGGACTTAATTTTGGAAATCAGCGACCCCAAAAAGCATATATGGTTACTCGAACGGAGTTCCATATTGAGATTCTGATTTTCGGCCAGCTCTTTAGGATTTTGAACCACCGTTAGACGGTTTGATCAGGTTCGGTTCGGGTGTTATTTAATCTACCATTACGAAAAGATTTTCCATTAAGGCGCGAACGTAACTTTATGAAGGTATACCATTTAACGGCTTGAAACGTTTCCGATGCTTTTGAACCTTTCATATGATTATGAAATTTTTATAATGAGGGAAAATCTAATTTGGTTGAACAACCACCGCGGGGCCCACCTGGGAGCAACTGTCATTCAAAGAGTGGAACCAGCTCCCAGTCAAACCGTGGTTGAATACACCTATGGCCACGTCTCACGACCGTGA
The DNA here is from genome assembly GCA_011762715.2 of Neuroterus valhalla. NCBI lineage: Eukaryota > Metazoa > Arthropoda > Insecta > Hymenoptera > Cynipidae > Neuroterus > Neuroterus valhalla. Next base: position 450 of record WSXT02178398.1, on the reverse strand, counting down.
GATGAGTGACCACATGCGCCACAAAATCACAACGACGGGCCGGTGAAACCTTCATGTGTCTTGAGCACACGGAGCGACCCAAGAAAGACTGCTCTTTGCATCCATCCGGCAAGTGCCACGGCACATTTTTGGCACACGGAAATGGCTTTAAGGTTGGTAACCAGAGAAGGCATCGCACCTCCAAGAGCACCGATGATAAGAACAATTAATTTAACCGAATATCCTTGATGTTGTCGTTGTAGGTCTTCTCAGAGATCTTTGTATCTCTCATTTTTCTCGGTTTCCTTGTCTTTGATGTTGTAGTCGGCTGGGTCCGAGAATTCAATCACGAACATAGTTCGGTCACGCTTGTCAAGGAGCACGATGTCAGGTCTTGTATTCTGGATTGGGGCTATTGTCGAGAAATCGTACTTACAGTAGATTCGGCACTACTCGTTCTCAACAATGGAC
>WSXT02178387.1:0-21556 GCA_011762715.2 Neuroterus valhalla | reverse complement strand
GACGCGTGGCGGTCTCGGGTAGATGAGGCAATGAACTTTCGAGTTCCAAATGCTGATAAATAATAATAATAATAAAATATATAATTTTAAATTCGTTTATGTGTAAAATTGGTATGGTTGGAGATGGTATCTGCCAAAACTATTTGAATATCTCCCTAGGCAATTATAATTCACATTCTTATTTCGGAATTGAAAATTGCCTTATTTTGGCTAGGTATGGATGCGTCGATAAGTAAGATCCTTGATAAGTATCGTCAGCACAGATAGATTTACGCAGTCTCCTCTGTTGGCGCACAACTACATTCTCACTGACCTCACAGATGGAACCTGTCAGTTATTCTCAGAGGTTTGTGCTTTTCCGCGAAGTCAATCGTGAATCCTGTGTTGACGATCGTTCAATAGGGGACCTAAGGATGTGAAAAGACTACCAGGAATGTTTCTACGATCTTGGTGTTGTGTGTGAAAAAATAAAATAGCGACTGGTCTCGCTGTTCGTAAACAAGTCCCTCTGACATCGTCTGCTACCGGCGCATTTCTCCATTTCAGAAGATGAACATTTGCAACAGAAATATTAATTTTCTCAGCCCAAGCGTAAGTAATTTCAGATTTAATTGATCTCTGTATGCCGCAAGATCCTGAATTTTTGTTAAAATTTCTTGATCGTATTCAAAACAACGAAAGAGAAGATATATGAAGAAATCAGTGTCATACATATAAAAAAAATTCAAATTCGAAACTGTCCAACGCCCTTAATTTCAAATTCTGATTCGTAATCAGCAACCCACAGAACTCTCTTATACCAAGTTTATGGAAATGAAGTCCTTTATAGGCAAACCTATCCGCCATATTGGGACAGCCATTTTTGAACATCTTCCGAATTCGAATTCTTGATCAGCTTCCTTGAAAACTTCCTCATAGCAAGTTTCATATTAACTTTTTAGCATATTATTCTGCTATTTTATGGACGAAAAATGGTTCTTCCGGCACATTCGATCGTCATATTGAATCGGCTATACTTATTTTTATTTTGATTATGGATTCCTAATCAGGGAACTTCAGAGCCCTCTTTTTTTAGGTTTCATGGGAATAAACTGTTTTGTTAACCTACTTGTTTGCCATACTAAATTGGTCATTTCTATGTATCTTTAGACTTTGGATTCATGATCACCGACCTCAAAAACCCTCCTTTACCACGTTCCATAATATAATTACAGCTTTTGAACATAATCGCCTGTCAAAACGAGCATGCCATACTGTTTTTCAATTTTCAAATTTTGAATCGTTATCAAGGGCTCCATTGTCCCTTTCAAGCCAAATTTTATAAAAAGAAAAATGTTTTTTGTAAACATACTCGTCTGTTATATTAAATCAGCAAGACCTTTTTTTATTTTCATTTCGTATTCGTAATCGATGACCTCAAAAACCTTCTTATATAAAGTTTTATGAAGAATAAACTAGTTCCGTTAGCTTACTCGTCCGCCATATTGAAATGCCTATTTTCATTTATCTCTCTACGTCGAAAATCATGCCATTACAAGTTTTACGAGACACAATTTTTTAGCATTTTTGTCCGCCATATTCGACTCGACATTTTGTTTCCAGAAATTTTCACTTTGGTATTGTTACCTCTCATGCTAATTTTCAGTGAAACTGAATAGTTTCACAGGCTTCCTGCCCCTCATATTATATCGGATTCTTTTTTGTTGAGTTTTGAAAATCTTTTTGGGATTTGATCTCCCTGTGTGCGACTTGGTGTTGAAGCGTTTCAGGTGTTGGTGAATTGAGAGAGGTGGAGAAAATTAGTATCCATGAAAAAAGGGGGAAATGGAAATGCAAGGAGCGGTAAAACTGACACGATGCCTTTCATTTAGCAAAATGAGCAGCATATTGTAAGACACCTATAGGGTACTGGTAGTAAATGATAAAGGAAGTAAGGAAAGAAGGAAGGGTAGAGGATGAAGGAATAGATAGACTCTATCTATTACGTAATAGAGAGTTGGTGGTGATAGGGGCTGATTTGAATTCCTTGTCTGGAGAGTCGGGAGGGGAGATATGGTATAGAGGAAGCGAGAAGTTTGGGAGAACTTCAAAGCAAGGAGAACTGGAGCGGAAGGGATGTTGAAACTGTTTTGCAGAAGGGGCAGGGGGATGTGTATTCAATATAGAGAAAGACCAAGAAGCTCGAGTGACTTTCATTGGACTCAGTGAGACGGTCGTAGATTACATTTTTTCGGAAAAGAGAAAGATGGAGGAAATGGAGCAGGTTAGGATATAGGCTCGTAAGACTATTCGGAAATAGACTTGCTGGAATGTTCAGTATAGGAAAGGTCTGAAGAAAAGGAAGAAGAGACTGCCGTAAGGGTAGGGGAAATGGGTAGACGAAAAAGAAGAAATGTTGATAGAATTTTGGGAAAGAATGGTGAAATAGGAGATCAAGGACAGGCACGTAGCCAGGGAGGGGCTCAAGGGGTGCCCCCCCCTGACATTCCGAAACTTCCTCTACGTAACGCTGAAATTTCTTGCTATGGGACTGATCAGGGACTTGTGAGAAAGAGAAGTAGAGACACGCCTTAAACAAAAATCTGAAATAGTTTCGGAAGATGAGGTGAGGTCGAGATTATCAGAAATGTGAAATAAAGGAAGACACGGCACAAAAAACCAAGGGAGGGCAGTTGGGGAGGAGTAAGCATACGAAGGAGGTGGGAGAAGCGATACTTTATACTTGAGGGCTTAAATGAGGAGTGATCAGGAGGAAAAAAGGTATCAGGCGGCATTTCCGAGTAGATCAAAGCAGATGAGTAGAGCCAGAGTACACTGTTAGAAGCAGCGTAAAATGGGTTGTTAAGAGATGATATAGGGACACTAGAAGAGAGAAAGAGTGAGCGGAGTGGAAACGATAGAAGCAGGGAAAAAAATGACTTTTTGAGTAGAAGAAAAGAGATCATGAAAATTCGTAAAAAAAGGTATAACTGATGGTAAAGGGTAGTGTACGCATTGAGAAAACTAGGATATTTGGGCAAGGTAAATATCGGAAGCAAAAGAAATTATCTTATGAGATTAAGGATAGGAGGAGGAATAAAAGAGTACTGATAGTAGATGGATCAAGAGAAAAGAAGATGTAGATTCTGAATCCTTTACCAAATAAGAAGAAAAGCGAATGTTTTACATCTTGTTCAATTTTTTCAGGGTAATACACATTTCATGCGAAAAATACCACCCGGAGCAGAAGCTAGTAACATCTTAGTTGGCGAAGTGGACTTCCTTGAGAAAACCTTGTCAGCTTTCATACGACTAAATCAAGCTAGTATATTGGGAGATCTAACTGAAGTTCCTGTACCGACACGCTTTATTTTTGTTCTTCTTGCTCCAGCGGTAAGAAATTAGAACAAAATATTTTTTAAAGATTAGAGAATAGAAAATAACAAAGTCAAGTGATTTCAATATTAATGTCATTTGAAATTTCCTGCCATAAGGAGTCATTTTCATGAGGTAATGGGTACGATGGACACACCTCTTCCTCTATAAGTGATACTAGGTGGCAAAAAAATCCATACTTATTTCATTTTGCTGCGAAATTCTGATAAAAAATTTATAATGTAACTCATTAAATAAAATAGTCAACTGAAATCTGACTTTTCTCCGCCAACGTTATGTGCTTGTGGTTCCGCACTCGGGCTCAGGCTGACAATATCTTTTTTTCAAAGAATAACTCCGCGTACAGAGCTACTTACCTGGATGCTACTAGCATCCAGTAGTTATCATAGGCAATATTAATATTTTCCATATAGATCAATCTTGAGCATTCTTTATCTACCAGTCGTGAAGTTCTTATGTAGCTGCAAGAAGCATTGCTTCTAGGATACAAGGTACGTTCTCAAATTGCAGATAGAGAGGCTCTGTACTGATGGTTTCCTACTTACTTCAAGCTTCAAGTTTTTTGGGAAGCTGTAGGGCATACCAGATGTAATAAAGGAATCTTGTGAAACGAAGAAAACTATGTACACGCTAGTTAAAAATCTGTAAGTTAAGATGTGGGACAACGCAAAATAGAAAACAGTCTGGTTCGATAGTTTTGAGTTTCGTCTCACCAAAAAACTCTGCAAGATCTGAAGGAAGAAAACAAAAGACCCCCCGCGGGCTTCTAGGAGACCAAAACGCCAAGAAGGGGGAAAGAGCAATACTAACAAGGAAAACACTGCAAACAAATCGAACGAGCCGAAAAACTTGGAGTAAAAATCGAGGTTTTCAAAGAGGACAAAAGGAGTTTTCATAAAGATAAACAAAGTGCTAGCAGGATGAATAATTTAAAAAAATTTTGGCCATCGTAGCTGCTGTTGGGAAGAACGGAGTGGTGACTCGCCCCTCACTACGAGAGCCCATGAAACGGACACTGATGGGAACGAGAAGGTGTAGTATCCCGCAAAAATAGGGGAAGCGAGATAAACCGGTCCATACGGGACAACAAGTGCTTCCTCTACCGCACAAGCCAACAGAGGCCTTAGGAGGCTCAAAGAACAGCACCCCTTGAAGAAGCGCAGGAGCGTTTCTAGAGGAATTTTCGTCAAAAGAGAAAGGTTGTTTTACGGATGGGATGCTTCTTGCAACAGCTGAACAGAGATTTTCACAGCTAGTATTGAAAAAATACTCAATATCAATTGACTCAATCTTATTCATCTGGCCAAAATTTCTGGACTGATAATTAAGATATATTAATATTTTCCTTCAGGGAGGCTTATCCAATTTCCATGAGATAGGGCGAGCTATGGCAACTCTGATGTCCGATGAAGTCTTCCATGAGGTAGCTTACAAAGCTAAGAACAGGAATCATTTACTCGCTGGCGTTGATGAATTTTTAGATGCGGTAACTGTTCTACCCCCGGGTGAGTGGGATCCTACAATAAGAATAGAACCACCTGCAGCAATTCCGTCACAAGTGAGTTGTTAGATGTATATTTTATAAGTAAATTGTCGAGTTCGCTTCAAATCTTCTAATGCACATTGTATAGTTATCATCAACTCGTTATTCTTTAATCCCATATAATTTTCAAAAGCATTTCCGTTGTTTTTCCATAAGAGACATCTCCTGATTCCACTTCCAATTTGTTATGATTGTTAAAATCTCAGAACATGTACTTGGTTACCACACCTCTAATTTCGTGAAGAAGATCTAAAGGTGCCATCTTGTTCCAGTTTGCAATAACATTTTTGAGACTCAATTTACGCGTTATTAGCGACTCATTCTTGTAAAAATACTTTCTCAAGACTTCATGGAGCACATTTAATATTGCAAGCGTATTGCGTATTGCAAGTGGAATAAAAAAATTCAGTTAGGGCTGAAACCTCAGAAATGCCTGGAGTGAATTCATGTTTAGTTATAATCAAATTGTAGGACACAAGGATGAGGCCAAAGGAAGAAAAACCGAAAGAAGAAGTCGACGAAGAAGCCGATGAACAAAAACTCAGAGAAGAAAGTGGTTTATCTAGAACCGGTAGACTTTTTGGAGGATTAATTAATGACATAAAGAGAAAGGCGCCATTTTATTTATCCGATATCAAGGATGCGTTTGCCCTCCAATGTGTAGCATCATTCATCTTCCTCTATTTCGCATGTCTAGCTCCCATAATTACTTTTGGTGGTCTTCTCAGTCAAGCTACCGACAAAAATATGGCTGCGATGGAATCTCTTGTAGCTGGTTTCGTTTGCGGCATTGGTTATGGCCTTTTTTCTGGTCAGCCCTTAACAATTTTGGGATCTACTGGACCAGTTTTGGTGTTTGAGCAAATAGTGTTTAATTTCTGCAAGTAGGTCTGAGGATTACTCTAATTTATGGAAGGAATCGATTTCTTGAAAGATTATAATACTCTAAAGTACTATTTAAACATTAAGATGCATGTCCTCTATATTTACAGACAGTACACCTGGAATTACATGTCGTTCCGATTTTGGATCGGCACATGGATGAGTGGAATATTGATCATCCTTGTAGCGTTAGATGCTAGTGCATTTGTTTGTTATATAACAAGATTCACAGAAGAAAATTTTGCTACTTTGATAGCTTTTATCTTCATCTTCAAGGTGAGGTCCATTTTCCGGATATTTATCTGCAATCAATATACTGGAGGCTCATTAAAATTTATTATTTAGGATGGATTTTATCCTCTTAAAGATCTGGGGAGGCTAACAAATTTTCTTTTGACAGGCTGTTGAAAACGTTTTGTCGATAAATAAGTATTATCCATTAAATACTCGAAATGATGTACTCAACTACAATTGCTCATGCAAGTCTCCGGATGATTACCTGCCATCAAGTTATGGCAATATCAGCTGGTCATCAATGGATCCAATCACTTGCAAGGTAAATTTACTCTTCCGTAGTTTTATTTGTGATACATAATATTATTCAATAATAATTCATTAAATAATAATATTCTTATTTTCAATCATAGAATAACAATGGAACAGTAATTGGAGATCATTGCAACTATGTCCCGGATGTGTTCCTGATGTCAATTATTCTATTTATAGGAACATTTCTGCTGTCCGTTGAGCTCAAGGATTTTAAAAACGCTCTCTTCTTTCCTTCTAAAGTAAGATGATTTTCATTGCGAATTTCCAGTACTTGATGTATACAATTTCTGGAAGCAGATATATCTGTCGCGAAATGGGAAAAATTAATTAGACATTGAACGTTCTAATATTCGGAAACTGTTTTAGGTCAGACAGGTAGTAAGCGATTTCGCAGTAATAATTGCAATCCTCTCGATGTCAGCTTTAGACTACTATGTGGGTATAAGTACACCAAAGCTAGAAGTTCCAGCAGAATTCAAACCGACTCTACCTAATAGAGGCTGGATAATATGGCCGTTTGAGGAAAATCCCTGGTGGAGTGCACTCATAGCAGGTCTTCCTGCCATGTTGGGTACAATTTTGATATTCATGGATCAGCAAATTACTGCCGTGATCGTAAACAGAAAGGAGAATAAACTTAAGGTAAAAATTTTAATATTTAGGACTAGCACCTTCATCCACACATTGTCTTCAGACGGCTTCTGCAGAATTTAATTACCTTTAATTTCAATGAAAGAGCATCCTGATCGGATAATAACTGTGGCCTGTAGACTGATTTCTCCAGAAAAATCCAGTTTGGCTCCAAATTGGCACTGGTTTGATTCAGGGGCTGTTGCCGGCTTGTCTTGTCAAAGTTTGAGCTGGTTCTCCTGCTGTTTTAAATGCCGTTGAATATCAGGAGCTAGCTACATCGAGCATTGATCAACGCATGCGTGGTGAATTGAGAGATCAAAATTTGCATTGCTCTGAGCGAATCTGATTCTTCCGACCCTAAAGAATTGGAGTAGGACCACCGTTCTCAGGTTTATCTTGCACAGTTTTCCTGACCTGCATCTCCACGTGAGATACGATGATAGAAAAAATGTATGTAGAACTCACTATTGGGAGGAGGTTTCAACAACGGCTTCGACGATTTCTTAGCTACTCGTAGGATTTAGTCTAGAAAAACTGATATATATTAAGCAAGTGTAAGTACTCTACAGATTTTTACAAAAAAAGGTACACGCTGCGACAAGAGCTTTGAAGGAGAAGAATAGTGGACTCCTTCAAGCTGCATACAAACATGCGTTTTCGAATTCAGGAGGATATTTGGAAGGCGCTATGAATTACTTATTGCATAAAGCAGTACAACGAATTCATGGACTACCTGATCCTCGATTATATTGGCCTCCTCAGTTATCAACTGGGTAAGAAGATAAGAGCGGACAGGTAAAAAGGAGGAAGAAAGTTCGCATCGACCTTGGTGCGAAATAAGAAGCTTAAACAAAACTATCCTCCACTATCAGAGAGGCAGTCGATCAGAGGGGAAACATGTGCCAGCTCGTTTCCCAGGTTGAGGTGAAAATCTTGTATTTAGACACAAAGACGGTAGCGATGAATGTAGGAGAGGTTTCATAGCGCTAGTTAAGAAAAATTTCTTAAGACGAAACAAAGATTACCACAACAAAGAAAAGTTCTAAAGGAAGCTTCAAAGCTTGGGTGAAGAAGAATGGAGAGATGACCGCAAAGCTGCACCGTAGAGTGCTGCCACTGCACCGCCAAAAAGTGCCATGTTTAGGTCCTCAAGACCAGCAAAACCATTTTCCTGCAGCAACGGGACTCTGTTTTTTCTCTCTCATACAGTTGGTTCTGTATAGAGCCAATACTTAAGATCATATAATGGTGGAAATTCGGCAAATATGAATAGCCGATAAAGACTGCTAGTCGTTATCAAGCCAGTTTCTCCAAAATATGGCCCCTGTGAAACTGTGCATACTCCGCGAAATGCAACACGATTGTTTCGGTAACCTTAATTCAAGGAAAATAAGATATTTCTCGTAGAGCCAAATGTCTGAGCTACAAATGCGGATTACACCACGCATGCGCAAGAGAGGCAGGGCTATGTTTCGGAAGCATCGGACCAAACAATAGGCAGAACAAATCACTGAGGTTGACCCCGTATCATTAGCTGAATGTCGGCTGCCAAGCTTGGGCTAATATTTAGCCATATTGCAGCAGAAGATTGGCACATCTGAATAGTCGACAAGAGCTGCCGATGCTGACCCATTTTCAAGCCAAATAACCTGCTGTAGTTAGCTCATTCTTATTAGGCAACTGACGTTTGCCAAGAATAAACGGATAATAGGCCGTATTTTTACCTTTGGACAATTCGAACTTGGGTAGTAGGTGAAACGCCTGGTCTTCGAAGGATCTCTAGTGAAGTCCTCCACGTGGTAGAACTGATACGGCTATAGTTCCGACTGAATATTTTCAGTTTGATGCTGAACAAAGATTTTTTCCCCGAAAGGTGATAACACAGAAACTAGAATAGGGAATAAAATAGCTTGCAGGAGAAAAATAAGCCGCTAAGCGAGCTATCTCGTATGCCAATATGACTTATAAATACTGCAGGAAAACTTTTCGGTCGGCTGATGATACAGACTGATAGAGACACTTGGAGCCTGTTTCGACCGCATAAGTTGCTCAAACAAAACAGAAACACAAGGAAGCTGAAAATTGCGATATGAAGATAGCGCCATCTCAAGCCAATTCAATTAGAAATTATTAGACTAGTTCAGAATATAAGTTAGGAGAGATATTCATAGAAAACAATCTACGAATTTGAACAGTGGATATTGCTTTGAAGAAGCTCCAGTTTCCATGCTTGAAAGTTTGTCCACCCCTTCTGGATAAACAGAAAAATACGTACTTTTCAAATCCATTGGAAAAGGAAAGGATGTACCTTTTTTTAAAAATCGATGACCTTTTTTCAGAAAGGATGTGGCTACCATCTGGACCTCTTCATACTTGCAATTCTTATACAAATTTGTACCGTGATGGGATTGCCTTGGTTTGTAGCCGCAACAGTGCTTTCAATCAATCACGTGAATTCATTGAAATTGGAGTCTGAATGCGCTGCCCCTGGTGAGAAGCCACAATTCTTAGGAGTCCGGGAACAAAGAGTTACTCACATCTTGATATTTTTGATGATCGGATGTTCTGTGCTACTAACTCCAATCCTGAAGAGAATCCCGATGCCAGTATTATTTGGAGTCTTCCTCTACATGGGCGTTTCATCTTTGAAAGGCCTCCAATTTTTTGATAGAATCCTCATAATGCTAATGCCCGTTAAGTATCAACCAGACTACATGTTCCTTCGACAGGTGAGCAACTAATGATTTTCCTCTTTCTACGAGAATGAATTCGCACTAAATTTACAGAAAATTCCTTCATTTGCAAGTATAATTAGACATTTTGTTTAGAAGACATATTTTCCCCGTTCGTAATGATGTCCTATATTCTGTAAACAGCAATAGAACCACTTTGAAAATTTTCCGTAAAAACTAATATCAAAATTAAATTCTCCAGGTTCCACTGAAGAGGGTGCATATGTTCACATTCATCCAACTGGCTTGCCTATCCTGCCTGTGGATTATCAAATCATTCAGCAGTACATCAATCTTATTTCCGTTAATGGTTTGTAATCATCATAAGTCTACCTACTTTATGTGAAAATTCTATTTGGAAATATTGAAATAATAACCGAATACTTCTGCAGCTCGTTGTTATGATGGCTATCAGGAAAGCTTTGGATCTCATCTTTACCCAACGCGAGTTGAAAATTTTGGATGATATTATGCCAGAAACAAGTAAAAAAAGTGCTGATGATCTTCGTCATCTGGATAGCGGAGAGGTTAGCACCGCAATCCGAATTTTAAGAGCAATCACCTGCCAAAAATAGCACTTGAGCAGTGATCTCAGGGCGAATTGTCCTGTGGTCACAATCGCTCTTACCACGAAGGATACGCCTGATCTATTTGTTTGAAAAATACGTTCAACACTTAGTAATATTACACACGATAGCAATAATATAGATTTTCGGAATTAGGAAGATTTTTTAAACTAACCGAACGTCGATTGTTAGGAATAAAATACCTCAAGATTTTAGAAGACCTGTTTGTTAAATAAATTAGAAAAGAAATGAATGTAGGAGATAATAATGATAGGTAGAAATTATTGTACACTTACTAAGAAGGAATACTTTTGTCCTTTTCAGTATTAAAACATGTACGATTTGTTATTGAACGAATCAAGAGTCACTCGATGTAAATTAAAATGTGAATTTTCTTGTAATTATTTCGAATGATTATTGAGAAGCGAGTTTTAATCATGCCTGATACAACTTGATCGGAGTAATTTCAAGAAAATTTGCTCAAATTTCATATCCAAATTGTATAACAGAAATATTTCGATGAAGCATTTGCTAGAAACATTCTGATGAAGGGTACCAATTCACTTTTTTAATGCATTTTCTTTTATACTCTTGTACTTTGACTAGTTCATTATTGAATGAGTCTTATAGAACATTAGAAATTCTTCAATGTGTACTGAAGCCAATTTGTAATAAAGCCAATTTATGCAGGCGCTGCGAATGGTTGGTTCCTGAAAATTTTGAAAGACCAATTTATTGCATGATAGTGTGACGGACTTACACATAGATGGCACATACACACAAGTGGATAAATACCCGTATTATTTGTGTAAATACACTGTTGTACCGCTGACAATATCTTTTTGGTGTTACTTCCTTCAATTATTTGTTAAGTACCTTTCCTTCCTCAGTGTGTGTCTTCTATCAATAATCTTGAGAAATTTGCATTCAACTGGAGACTTGGACTATGTAATTACTTATTCAGGTCATGAAGGTATAAAGTAAAGCACTAGCTTCCGCGCCTACTAATAGGTCTCATTAGAATTATTTGAAAAAGCAATGAGCTTGAATGTTTGAAAGAGTGCGTTAACAATAGTTCGCTACTAGCATCAATTCAGACAAACTATGATCGTATGCATGGCCCATCTTTCATGATAATTTAGATCTTTATGTGCTCTGCGAAGGTTGATTTCATCAGAATCTGTCATTAATTGATTATAGGATCTGAATGCAAATCTCGATTTCGATACATCAAGGAATCTACAGATACCCTTTGCTAATGGAAACATTGTGAGGATACCTCTCACTAGCATTAACATCAGCGAAGAGGTCAACAAGAGTGGAATTTGGCAGCAAGTTAACAGCAGTGAGAAGAATAAACAACAAAAAGTTACAAAGTATGTTTTTGCAAATACAAATTTCACTTTTGCTGTAATTCAATATGTTTTTAATCAACAAAGGAATTACTCTGCAATTTTTTACAGTTCCAAAGATTGGAACATAATTATAAACATTGTGGGCAAACCGTGGAATGCGTGCAGCCCTGAAATGCTTTCTTTATTCTAAAAGTTTCTATAGACAAATTACGAAATGACAAAACTATTTCCAATTCGCATTTTTTCTACTTATTTTGTTGTCTTGTCTGTGTATCTGGAAATCGCAAAAAAACCTAACAAATACTGACCGGGCACATGATGTATGCACCCTATGCTTGGTTTTAAGTTTGATTGGAGAAGACTCGTTTGGCATCCAAGTAATTCTAGATTCGGAAAATTATTACTGTGAATAGGAGAGAATTCGGGCGGAGAGTTGGAACCAGAGCTGAGAAGTTTTGAAGATGGGTCGCAGGAACTGATGAAGGAAACAACGCGACATCCTCCGAAATGGAAAAGGTAGATGAATCGAATTTGATTCAGGAGCGAAATGTTTGACAAAGAAGGAAGTCTATGTTTTTTTCAGTGTATGAGTTCGAAATTTACTACAAACACTCGAATGATCTTCACGCTCCAAGTGTTTGCGAATTCCACTTACTAGAAACTATCAACCTTTTCTCCTGAAAACAGATCTTTCAGAAACCGTATATACATTACTCTAGTAGGTGCCGTGTTCTTAGTCCTTTAGTCCTCCTACTAGCTCCTGTCCTCTTAACTTTATCTGTATATCTGACTTAGCTCTTGATGTGGCCTTTCTCTTTGGACTGCCTCTCCAAATGCCAAGCATCTAGTTGTTGTCGGTAGATGTACGGTCCAAGGTTTATCCTCCTTTGCAGCGCAAAGGTAGCACTGTGGTAATAACGAAACTTGATGTAGCCTTGAACAGCGACAGCATCGCTTCGATCCAGTTTTATTCTGGACCCTAGATAAGACCCAACCAAATTTAGTTTTCATGCTCGCTCTTCATCTGATTCCAGAAAAGCCCTTTCTTATTCCCCTCTTATATTTCCGTGTCACATACAACCTTGCGTCAAACTGCGAGTCACCATCTAAGGAACTCCTAAGATCTTTCTCTACTTCATCTTTCTTGACAGTCAGGACGAAGTCCAAGATCTCCACCTCGGTCTTTGAAACGAAAACGTAGGCCACTTAGCTCTCCTCAATAGCAGCTTGGATGGCTAGAGGAAGTCTGATCTCAGCCTGTGGCATCTTGAAAACTGCAGCGTAGTTTACCTCCCCAGCCAACTTCATAAGATTTCTGTTGAAACGCGCACGTCTAGGTTTTTTTTCTCTTCTTTGTGTTTCTTTTTCTGATTTGGCGTATGTTAGGCTTCTGGCCCGTGTTAGGTTCCTGTAAAATTTCCAGTTCTCCTTCCGACATCTCTCTGCGCGTGCTTCCATTTGAATAATAATTCTCCATCAGCTAAGAAAATATACGGTCCGCCTACGATTTCTTAGTGGTACCACAGAGAACTTCATACCCTGGTGGTTAGTTTCAAAGTACACCAATTTTCAAGCAAGCGTCCAACAGACAACAAGATGAGTGAAGGACATGAAAATAAGGAGTGGTTTTGGCATTCTTTATTCCGCCCATAGCGTCAGGGGAACTCTGCAGTTTGACTAAGGATGCTTTAGGTTAAGCGCGAAGTGGAAAATGGGCTTTAGGCACAACACATTATATGTTACAATCATAAGTTATTGTTGAAAATATTTGGTCATTGTCGGGAATTCCCACAGTTAACGGTCTCTGTCGACAATGGCTGTTCATAGCCCATCCCAGAAGCTGAAATTCTGCGATTTCCAACATTCAACAGTCGTTGTCGACAGTGACCTGGGCTAGCAATCAACGTCACTCGGCTTAGATTCTTCGGAGATAAAAGGCAAGTATATGAGTAGATATTTTGAAGATAGTCAAACGTTTTTAGTTGCATGTGATAATGGAGTCTAGTGACTGCAAAAGAGTCAAACGTAATGAATTCAAGCAGAGTGGCGTTTACCACTGATCTCGGAAAATTTCCGGAAATGACCGATTAATGTGAGAATTTTTTGAATGATTGTTTCTGGGATAAACGTTGTCGATACTAACAGGTTAGTAGCGAGAATGACCGAGGCCAACGTGCTCTGCCAACATTTGGTACGTATTGTCGAGAATTACTTATTTCCAACAGTGGTAAATTTCTAACATTAGGACTGCCGAATGATCGAGAGATAAGTTGTTTAAAAAAAAAAAGAGAAAATTCATAAATGTTTTTCGATTTTCGTATACATTTTTGTTTATGACATTTTGTTTCTGGAAATGCAGAGGGAGTAAGCAGAAAAAACAAACCAAAAACGAAGGTGCTCTATTGGCCGATGAGACAACAAGATTAACGATAATGAATGAGGAAGACGAAGAAGACTGTGGAATAACGATCAACGTGACGCACGTAAATGACTAAATTTCAATGACTTCTTCACAGTCAAGTCATACACGGCACAATTCCTGGATTTTTTTCTCAACCGTAACATGATTTTGATGCGTTTTTTGACTTTGAATGCAATGAATACTTTAATTTACTGATAATCCTAACAGTTTTCGAGATAATCACAGAAAACGAAGGAAAAAGTAAGGATATCCAGGTTTTACGTAAACACTGACATTGAAGAAAAAATAATATCTTAATGATTATTTACTTCCCCTAAGAATGAAATTGGTTTGAATTCGATGAATAGTTTTATGTGGCAAGATTGGAAAAACGTCCATTTCGACTTTATTCGAAAGATTTGAATCTATATGCAAGCTACGTTTATGAATAGCTTCTAAATTCGGGATGCACAATTCAGCAGGAATTTTCATTTTTCAATATCACCAATTTCATAAAAATCTGTGTCGATGAGTGAAGTCACTTAGTCAGAAAAGCTCATTGAATTTTCAAAGTTTCAAGCTTTGAAGATTTTGAGTTAGAGAACTATTAAGAATTCAAAGAAGTCCAGTTAATTCGAAAATATACAACTAGGAGAAAAGAATGTCTATAAGTAGTTGCATTTTCCGCCCAGCACGATTCAGCACAATTTTCGGATTTATGAAATTTCCATTCTCCAAATTTTGGTTTTTCGGTTCAAATTTTATTTTTCTTATCTAATTTTTTACAGGTCGACTTAATTCGATCGAAAGACTCTAGTTTATACAAGAAGAGCGGAACTACTTCAGCTGAGACGTCTGTATAACATATAATTCTAGCAAAATCGAATTTCAAAAGATCTTTATGAAATTATTGAATGAACTCTTGTCAGTAAGATTCACAATAGTGATGTCTAGTGAACATGTCTAATGTTATTTATAATAAAAGTTCTTGGAATTCAAAAATACAAAAATATATATTTAATGTTATGGAATGTTTTTTATAATGATTTTCTAAATTTTCACCGATGTGTATGTAAACGTAAAATATAGTAGATTCCACCACGAAAGTATTTTTTTGTCAAATAATAAAATAGGTTCAAACAGCAAGAAGAAGGTTCGTGGAAACATATATAAATGTATAGAGAAGCTTAAAAATGAATAAAATAAGTTCATTTTTCTTTTAACTGCAACATAGTTAGATGAGATTTTGTTAATTAGAGTGTAGTGTATAATAGCTCAAATTTGTGATCACAATATTCCTCAGAGTAGAATGCAAACATTTTTGTAGAAAAATTTTCTTGTGAGAAATTCGCTGAAATATTATGGATAAGTATTAACATGTATTAATGTGTAATGATACATGCCATGTTGTTAACTAATAAACCTCGAAAATTAACTGCTTCATATTTCATTGATTTATGGTATCCTAATAATAATGCGTTCCGAGCGAGTTTAGTATTTTTTATAGAAACTCAAGATAGTTACAGGATCGAAGGAACCACGTTTGTCTATGTACTATGCTCTTTCAAAAGGAAAACTTATTTAAAATTTAGAATATTGTTATCAATTTATTTATTTATCCAATTCCAGCTAAAGAGGACACAAAGAGACACCAGTTCTTTAACAGAAAAATATCTTTAAATGTGTTATTAATCTTCTTTTAACAGGATATGTAGCCTTTATTTCATTCAGAAAAATAACCATAAAAATGAGTTAATGAAATTTTTGATAAAATGACAAATGCTGAGAAAGAAGATTGATACAAAAAAGTCTTTCACCGGAAAAAGGTATAAAAAAACACAAAAAACTGAAAAAATAAAAATATTAAATCATTATCATTATTAAAAAAAATGTATTATCATATTTCTTATTGGACGCATCATTTTGATTTCAATCGTAAAAAATAAGATAAAACATTAAAAATTGAATTCCTAGAAAAACTACACAGCATATGAAAATAATGAAGTCGTACTAGAGTAAGGCCACGTCAACTGCCCATGAAATTTTGGCGTTTTTTTAAAAAGTGATAACAATTGGAAAAATCTGTACATAATAGCATCACAAAAATGCACTTCGAACCGTTTTTCAAGAAACTGCACCGTTTTCATTATTTTTATAAATATTGATTTTTGCAACTTTTAATAGAAAAATCAATAACTTACGACTCGTTTGCAATAATCGAATGAAATTTGTTATGACAGTTGTAAAGAATTTTCGCTCTCTAATGAGAATTGAAATAAAACTGAATTTGCGAAATTAAAACTTTTTCATAACAATTATTTAAACAAATTCGATTATTTAAAACTTCTAGTCCTTTGATCGTAGTGAATTTTTAACACAATGTAGTATGAACACTTTTTCCCGTTCACAAAGAAGAAAAAATTTGTACTTCTTACTCTGACAGTATTAAAAAAAAAAGTTTTCGTCGCGGGCGCCGCGTAACAATTGTCGCCTGACACGGCGCACAGTGAAAAAAAAACACTTTTTTGGGACGAAAATCAGCCGACACCTCAATTTCCAACGGATCAGAGCTTTTTTCTTGTAAATACTCATGAAGGATCGTACTTCAATGTAGAGTTGCACGTTTTTTGGATTTGTTATTTAATTATTTGTTATTCAACTAAGAATTGGCAATTGGTTATATTTGCGATATTTACAAAGGTGTAGAATTAGTAAAGTTACTTTCTTTTGGATAAGAATGTAACTTGTAGATAAATATCCTGTATTTTGTTCATTGTTATAAACAAATTAATGTATGTAACTGTTAACTGTTGCATTTTCGGATCTCGAATGTACTACTTACATTAATTTCGTTGTTCAAATATAGAGAATCAATTTTTAATTGTGAACAAGCTCCAAATAACAATAATAGTTGATAGTTTAAACAATTTTAAAAAAGAAATTCGTTTTTTTGGCATATCTGTGCATCGAAAATTTTTCTTTTCTGTCGAATAATTAATTTTCATCTAAAGAACAAGAATATTACACATGAGAGTTCCATGAAACATTATTTTTTATTTTTATAAACAATTTTTATAAACAACTTCACTTATAAGGCATATCTGTGCATTGAAAATTTTCCTTTTCTTGGGAATCATTCATTTTCATCTGAAGAACAAGAATATTACACATTGGAGTTCATTGGAACAACATTTGTCATTGTTAGAAGCAATTTTTATGAACAAATCCACTTATTTTGCATATCTGTGTATCGAAAATTTCTCTTTTCTGTGGAATCATTTATTTTCATCTGAAGAACAAGGATATTACACATTAGGGTTCCATGAATAAAAATTTGTTAATGTTATAAACAAAATCGAGAATTTTTCGTATGAGTAGAAACAAATAATAATGAACAGCCGCGTTAGTAGCGGAAGCCGCATGCGCCGAGGGCGCCGTTTGAGGCGACAATTGTTACGCGGCGCCCGCCACAAAAACTTTTTTTTAATACTGTCAGAGTAAGAAGTACAGATTTTTTCTTCTTCGAGAACGGAATTAAGTGTTCATACTACATTTTGTTGAAATTTCACTACGCTCGGAGGACTAGAAGTTGAAAATAATCGAATTTGTTTAAAATAATTGTTATGAAAAAATTATAATTTTGCAAATTTAATTTTTTTTTAATTCGAGCGAGTCGTAATTTATTGATTTTTCTAATTGAAGTTGCGAAAATCATTATTTAGAATAATAATGAAAACGGTGTCACTTCTTGAAAAATCACCAAAATTTCATGGGCACAGTTGACGTGGTCTTAATCACTTTGTTTGTTCTTATGCTTTTTGGTGCGGAGAATCGATTTTTCGAGGTCTCTAGGCCCAATACACGTCAGTTTTTTTGTTGGTAACAATTTCATTATTTAAATCGATAAATTTGGCTGTTCCCATTTTGTAAAATACAATGCCAATTTGATGCGATAAAAAGAAGTATGCCTGCTTTGAAATTATGTAATCAAATATGAATGAATGGATTTCATAGAAGCTTGATAACTAATCAAAAGTACTCTTTTCGTCCACTGCAAATAACAAGACCACACTGAAAAAATTTGCTCATTAGGGATATTATGATAAATTATGTACAAAATAGGATCGATATGCACTTTTAGAATTGAATTCATTAATCCAGAAGTCTTACGCCGAGAAAATTTTATTGGCTTATTGTTTTAGCAACACTTAACTTCTAAGTGCGGTTTTCCAAGCAGTCTATAATCATACAAAAATTGAATATCATAATATTGTCTTCCTTTTAAGTCTTATAATCGGCTTTGGTATCCATAGAAATATATTTCAAACTTGAATAACCATGATGGGGAAAAATAGCAACAAATGGCAATTATTTAGTGCTTCGGATTTTTTTTCTCTAATGCGGCCTTCTTTTTTTCTGTGTCGTCTAAATGGTGTACAAACTCTTCATTATTCAATTATGGAACATCTTTATTCAACAATTGTATCGATATTCTTTTTGGTTTACATATTTGTTGTTCTGTTCGAAATAGACGTTTACGGCAGTAGAATAAAAATTTTCAACGTTCCCCAAATGTTAAAAAGTAACTGTTTTCTTTTATTCGGCGGATTTGTAATGATATTCTCCTACCTTTTTAGCGCGCCAAGAATGTATTTTTTAAACAAAATAATGATCGTCTCATCAAATGTTCCTGCTGAATATTTCAACAAAATTGCTAAATTTGTTCACGTCAAA
This sequence comes from Neuroterus valhalla, assembly GCA_011762715.2. Taxonomy (NCBI): domain Eukaryota; kingdom Metazoa; phylum Arthropoda; class Insecta; order Hymenoptera; family Cynipidae; genus Neuroterus; species Neuroterus valhalla. The sequence goes on along the minus strand of WSXT02178387.1, from coordinate 2,786 downwards.
GATTTTCTCGGTTTTCTATTTCTAATTATTCATCTACCAAATGTGTATGCCTCGGGAATTCATATATATCTGGGAGATGACATATTTTTATACAACGGTAGTCATATATTTGGTGGACATGCAGTATATTAATTGCGTCTTAGTGATGAAACTTTGTTTCGAAATAGTTACGAAAAGGCTCAAAAGTTTGGAAGAAACTATGGTCACTGAAGCACCACACATATTAAGAAGAAATTATCATGAACAAAACAATGAGTCGCTGCTGATGCCAATTCGAAATCTACAGGAGGATCATTATGAAGTTAGCAGTTGTTTGAAGAAATTAAATTCCACTTATGGTCTTCATGCTGTTGCTACAGTTATGATAACTTGTTCAGAAGTTACTTTTAGCCTTTATTTCTACATCCTCAAATTATGCGATCGATGTAGTAAAGTTCCAGAACAATTTAAGAATTATAATCTTCTTGTTACGATGATTTTCCAAATTTTGAAACTGAATTTGATAGTTCACGTTTGTGAAAAAACTAAAGCCCAAGCAAGGAAAATTGGAAGCACGGTTCATGACATTCTTTTAAATACGTGTGACATTAAAGTTAAAGAAGAGGTAATTGAAAAATTCTAAGAATACAATCAAACAATTTGTTCACAACAATCATAGAGAGCAAGGATCTTTTTTTACAAACAGGACACCTTCGAGATGAATATGATTTGTTTGAGTTTCCCAGATTAGTTCTGAAAATGGGAAAAATGTCAAAACCACATTTCCTGATCTAATTTTACTGTTAGGCCATTTCGAAAATGATTTAGGGAAAATGATATTTATAACTATAATTTCATTGTCAAATAGTGCAGTTTTTCATATAATTTGTTTATGACATTGACATTGATACTGTTGTTTCCCGAAAGAACAGTATCGTTGAACCAATTTAAAGTAATACTGGTTAGAACAGAATCTAATTCTGTAAGTATTTAGCCCCACAGTTCATTTATGCACATTATTTGTCCATAAAATCAGAAAACATGTTATTGGAACGAACTTTCCGTGTTGAAAATTACTTTTATACTGATTTTAATTGATTTGATTGGGAATAGAATATATTTATGCCAATAAGTGTCCGAATAGTGCATTAGTTAACGTAATTTTCAAAAAACATTTACAAATTGATCGAATGAACGAAGTTTTCTGATCGAATATCATAAATGAACTAATTCGAAGTCAGCTTGGAGAAAAATGTGTTCCTATAAACGAATGTTATAATGGTGCATTTGTTTGTAAATCAACACATATACTGTAAGAAGAAAGTTTTTTGGAAGAAAATTACTATGAAACAAATTTAGAGTCGATTCAGTGGAAGCGTAATTTATTTTTGTTCCTAAAAGCCTGAATAGTTCATTTGTTTATATTATTCGTTTAAATGTTCGATAAATGACAGAACAGTGCATTTTTTAATGCAAATTAACCATATGTTACAGGCATTTTTTATGTAAATTGCCTACATATTTCAGCGTTGGATTTCTCGAATAGAATATCAAAATTTGACATGAATTTGTTTATAGAATATATTTTAAAAATAAAAAGTTGAAATGAAAATTCGTTCATTCAGATTGTTCGTGAAATTATAAATATGTTGAAAGAACAAAGTTTTTTGATTGAACAGGACTGTCATGTCAATCCTGACCAGTTCAAGCAAGAAATACTGTATTCCTGATAATGAATGTCCAAACAATGCATTTGTTCAAATGATTTGTTCATGTGTTGGACAGATATAGTTTTTTCATTGGAGACTATTATAAAACCATTTCACAGTCGTTTCAGTGCAAGCAAAATGTGTTACTGCAGATAAATGACTGAATGGTGCAACTTATTTATATTTATTGTTTATATGTAAAAAGTATACCGCTTTTGGAAGATCACTAATTAACTAATTTCAAGTTCTTAATAACGGAGGCGTACTATATTTATGTTTTTAAATAGTTTCTTTGGGAATGAAATTTATTGCCATAGATAAATGGCCGAATAGTGCAGTTCTTTATACATTTTGTTCATTACATTAACAAATATGTAATGAAGATAAAGTTTTCTAATGAAATATCATCATCCAACTGCTTCAAAGTAATCATAGTAAAAAGTAAATACATTTCCATAAATAATAAGCCACACAGTGCATTTTTGAATTTTGAATAGCTGCAGTGGATAAAGCATATGTATTTCTGTAGACAGAATAGTCAAACAATGTATTTTTTGGTATTATTTATCTGTCCGATTTGTTTAAACGTTGAATAGACCCAGTTTTCTGAAGAATCAACTACTGAACCAATTTCAAATCGTTATAGAGGAAGCAGAATGTGTTTCTTTTGATGTATGAATGAATGTTGCATTTTTAATTAAATTTGTCCAAGGAATTAATTATTTAGAAATAAGAAGTTCCCTAAAAAGGACATCACTGTTGTGTGCAATTGGAGATAGTCTTCGTGAAGAATGAATGTTTTTCTGTGAATAAATGAATGAAGTGTGCATTTATTTGCAAGAATCGTTTAGTTGTAGGGAGGATAATGTTTTTTTATTCAAGATCACTTATCACACAATTTCGAACTGTTGCAGCGAATATAGTATATGGATGATTCTCCATACAAAGGGCACTTTTGGAAAAAGTGAATTAAAAAAGAGAAAATGTTGTTCAAAAAACTTTTTTTGCAATCATTAGATGCATTAGCATCCTAGAAAGGATTTCTGAAAGAAGTCACGCTTAAAAATTATTTGAAACGTTTCTAAGACTTTTTGACGT
>WSXT02178377.1:0-21557 GCA_011762715.2 Neuroterus valhalla | reverse complement strand
CAATTTTCACTAGCACTCAATTAGTCAAAAATGACTAATTCAAATAGTGAAACTGAAATGAAGGAAAAGTATAACCTGAATTCGTTATCTTCGATCAGACGAATTTGAAGTATACTAGTAAGTTAATGATACAAATATAATTATAAAATTGCCGGCATTATATTTATTGAATTAAAAATAACAATCAGTGTACGAGAATTGTATTCAAAAAATAAATTTAAACACGCGTGCTAATAAACTGCAGGATATAACCCAACACTGATTTATCTCCACGTTTTTTTTTATCTAAAAAGAAAAATATTAAAAATTCGAATTCGTAAACATTTTTTATAATTTTTCCAAATACTATGCACATTTCAAACAAAATTGTTCATCCAGAAATACATTTTTTTCGAGTATTGTTATTTTAGATTGAAAAAATAATTTTTTTAAACTGTAAACATTTGCAAAACAATGTGTTTCTTCAGTAAAGATATTTGATTCTTTTATTTTTAATAAATGAACGATATTTAATGAAAGAAAAATTTTTATCGTTTCCTTTCGGGAATTTTATAATTTGGAAATTTCTTACTTCAAATATTTTATAATTCGTCAATTTTCTGTCAGGAATTTTATTATTCGGGATTCTTATATTTCAGCAAGACAAATAAACTCGTTATTAGGATGTGGAGTTGTTTTTTTTTGAGTTATGAATAACGAAAAAATTGCGAGAAAGATTCGGAATGAGTTGCAATTAATAAATACGATTGATTAAAATAATATTGCATTGATTATTTGATCAAGACCCGTGACTGTAGCTAATCCACTGTTTAAATTAGCGAAATCCACTTTTCTAATTAGTTAAATCTGTCAAATCGATTTAGCGAAATCTGCTATTTGAATTAGTGGTAACCACTTACCGCATTAGTGAAATCTTCTAATTGAATAAGTGAAACCGTTAAACCACTGATTGAAATAGTGAATTTAACTATTTCATAGTGACCCGCTTTTTTAAATTGAAATAGTGGGAAATCACTATGAAATAGTGATATTCACTATTTCAGATTTGGAGGCAAGATAATTTTTCAGATTAAAATATACTATTGAAATTTTTATCATCAGATGTATCTTTCTCCTTAATAGTAAAGTTTCTGTGGTGGCACACTTAAATGGATATTGGGATAGAACTATGTTACAAAAACATTTCTATTTAATGTTAAAGCTGAAAGTCTTGGGTATAATCAATTTTACCGGTTAATACAAACATACTTTATTGGTATTGATATATACTCTAAATAGATTGGTTCAATATCAGCTTTCTATAATATCGGGTACTTGTTAATGCTCATAAATTACTTTATAATACACCTTAAATACCTAAATACTTTTTAATGTCAATAAATGCTTCTTCCAAAACTTTTTTACGTATGTATGTACAAAGTTCTTGAATTTGGTAAATTCAATGAAGAAAAACAGCTTTAATTCCGATGTTATCTCACTTTTCTTTAAATTAGCACCACTTAAACTCAGGCATTTAACTTGCATAATGCCTTTGTCAATCTCCAGTGCAATCTCATTCGAACAGATTCGAACCTTCGAACTCACGGTCGGTAATAAATCTTCCTAAACAGCTCAACAGATGTCGCTACTGGCGTCTCCTTGCGGTCCAATGGTGCACCGATGTTGGCACACGGACTTCAATATGGCTTCCGCCACCGCTAGCAAGTGAGAGTTCCGTGGTGAGCGCATAACAATGGACAAAATGTAGGATTATTTATCCGTTCGTGAGTTCTAGTGTTTGGTGAGATGATAGTGCGTGTTAGCGATTAGTTTTCGTGCTCATCTCAACCTTCTAGAACTAAGAAGAAGGCAGAGAATATGAAAGAGCAAACTACTCCAAGTGTGACAAAGACAGGAGTATGCATAGAAAAAGAGACACCGTAGTCAGTTGATCCGCGGTACAAGTGGCTGTGGCGCGAATAGAAATCGCATGAACTAAACAAGCGTTATTGTGCCAAAATCTCTTTGAGACTGTCTATGGTGAATGTTGCGGTTCGTCAGTTTCCACGGTCCTGTGAGTTCGGTGTTGCCCTCTCGTCGTCACAGACCTAGAGGTGGCTGAAACTTGTGTTGGTACCCATCTGTCTCCTCGTACACGTTCCTGTTCACCTGTGTGGTGCATCTCCGAATGTATGTGGTTTGCGTGAGTCAGTGCGAGACTACTACATACGTATGCATAGAGCAACGCGCGCTTAAGTAAGCGAGCGAGCGACGTTGCCACAATTCTCTCTCTCGTCCCGTGGCGAGGAGCGGGAGTTAGAACGAAACGTAGTTTGTGTTTCGAGAGAAAGAATATCGTCGCGCCCGGATTTCGAAGCTGTTGCAGCCCGCAACTATTGATGCCATGAGACAAATCCAGAGAAGCCACGACACGTGACACGACAAACCCAGGTTAGGGTTTAAAGAAAGAATCATGAAGAAACAGAGTCAGAAACTAACTCGGTAAGTCAACCGTGCGATCTAACTTCTCTTTACAAATTTTCCTCACCTCCTTGCCTACGTATTATTTGTGGATGCATGTGTGTCGGCAACTGAGATCTCCATACGTGTGTACAACTGCACCACAGTATTTTGCACACAAACACGCAGCATGCATGCAAGAGAATCATATATTTTCATGTCAAACATCGGCTGCTAAATGAAACACTAAAAGTGACACATATACAGAGAGAGTCAGTGACGCACACATGGAAGTGCATGTGCAGAGTGAAACATATGCAGAGAAGGAGAGAGAGGGAGAGGTAGAGAGAATGAGACAGAGCAAGTGTCAGCTGTGTGTAGGGGGATGCAAGAGGTGTAAGTGAGAGGTCTACGTCCCCCCCTCCCTGAAGGCCTCCGTCATACTCGCACATGCATACCGACGTGCCTCTTTTGTCCTTCTCGCGCGCTCTTTCTGCTCTACCTTCGTCGCGATACTTTTCGAACTCGCGCTCGATTCGCACTAATCACGGAGTAGCGTCCTCGCCATCCGTGTTTTATTCGTCTTTCGTGCGCATTCGAGGCAAGCCTTGCCCGGTTTCAAGTCAATGCGCCTGGAACGCTCTAGATACTTCTGGGTTCATCTCCTGATTCGCGTGGGTGGATAAATTGTTAATCTAATCCTTAAGCAGGAAAAGGAACTCAGGGGTAAATTGAATGGAAGGGTCGAAGGTGCTCAGTTTGAGGTGAAATTGGAAATGTCAATGCCTTCAATTCATATGCCATACTTTTGATCAGATCCTGTCAAACCAAAATAAATAACCAAGGAATAGAGTAGGTATGAGAGGGAAGAAGTAAGCACATAAAATCATTCAACTTACAAATAAAATTACTCAGCATTGAAGCAAAACTGTTAATAACTTGACAATTTTAAATTTGCTCATGAAATGTGAACTGAAAAATTCAATGGTTTATGACCTAAGGAATAGATAAAGTACTAAATTTGCTGTTTTAAAATAGCAAGGAGAGGTCTTATTTATCATTGTGAGAAAAGTATCTCATGTATTAGTTGTAATCAGTCAAGGTGTTCAAAACTAGTGGAGTAAGGTGTACACTGTACACATGTGCTGGATTGTGTAAAATATTTCGAAGTACATTAGAATATGAAGTAATTTGTAATATCTTGAAGCACACTGGGAACTTGATCTAAGCAACGAATTGGGTATGGCCTCAGATGGCCTTGCCTGCGTAACAAGTTTGTTCTAACGTGAACAGTCGAAGCCGTACGGATCATTTCGATTTGATTTTCGTCCGTAGTGAAAGATTTGGAAGTACCTACTACCACTTTTTTTATTGTTTGACATTTCTCTTTGAACAATGAATGTTACCTTTTGTTTTCCTTCGACATTTTTGTAACGCTTAAGCGGGACATACTCGACAGTCACTGACGAAATTGGCCGTTTGGGTTACTGCGCGCTTTGATGGTTCAGTACTGCTCCAGTCTGCTGCGCTCGCAGTGCCTCCCTGTCTCCTTAGACCTCCCACGTGCACCGGAACTTTAAGAAAAGCACTATTTCGGACGTGTCCTCAAATGGCATTGATTCTTAAACTGTATTTTGTACAAATGTAGATTTTTGTTGAAATGAACGATGGACCTTATTTTTTCGTGGCTGCTTTGTGTTTGATGTAATTTCAGGTGTTCTTTCAACTTGACTTAACCATTTTGAAAAAATAAATAGAATTAACTTCCAAATTTCTATTCTTTTAAGAATGTTCAAATTCAATTTTTTCAAAAACGCCATGTTTTTTTGGCTGAATTTAATTTTAACAATAGCTGATCCCAAGACCTAAATTTTAAAATGTATGAGACTTTCCAATTTTGCTTCGTATGGGAATAAAATAATAAAATCGTTGTTTTTGTTACTTTTCGCGTTTGTTTGCATGAGTCTTTTAGTAAATCATTTTCAATTATACAAAAAAATTTGAGATACCAGTATTGCTATAATTAGGTCTTAAATTACATTTTTCATTTTTTTATTTATAAAAAAAATGTTAGTAAGCCAGTAATTTCATTTTCATGCACACTTTTCATTTGGTTTTATGATCATTGTCTTTCACTTAGTTTTTATTGAAGATTCTTCTTCATTTTGGGAGATTCACTGTTATTTTCACTTTTTGACATTCTTTTTGGCTGTTGTTCTTACTTCTGCCATAGTCGTGTGTAAAGTTCGACCTGTAAAAGTTTTATTTAACCGCTTTCTTTTACAGACTTTCAAACGTGAGTTTTTTAAATTCCTGGTTGATTCTTGATTTTTTCCCATTCCAATTATTTTTTCTCTCTGAAAGATTTTAATTCTTCTTTTAATAAATGAATCAAACTCATTGCATTTGTGTGTAATTGGAAATTATTTACTAAAAGACTTGTGCAAATAAACGCAAAAAAGTGGAAAAAAATTGCTTTTATTTTTTTATTTTCACATAACGCAAATTTGGAAAGTCCCATATGGCTTAAAATTTAGGTCTTAGAATCAGCTATTTCTAAAAAAATTCATCCAAAAAAACCCTTGCGTTTTTGAGAAAATCGAATTTGAAAATTTTCATAAAAATAGCAATTTCTAGGTTAATTTTAATCATTCTTGAAATGGTTAAGTCAAGTTGAAAGAACACCTAAAACTACATCAAACACCACAAAGCAGCCACGGAAAATCTTGAAACCTACAAAAATGTCAGGTATTTCCTTTTTTCAGTTGACCGAGAGTCATTTTAGAGGTTATCTTAAAAAGCAACATAAATCCTGTAGTTTTGGTCCAATCCAAAAAAAAAAAAAAAAGTACGTGCCTCCTTATTTTGCACCTAGAAAAGCATATTTCAATTTGGAGACGATCGGTGACATGAGTGTCACCAGTCTGTATGATTTGAAATGGAATCGGTCTATAGTACCTTAATATAATTTCAAATAATATTTCAAGGTACTTTGTAAAAACCTATAGTGCCTTGAATTATCCTGATGTACTATGCAATATCTTGAGTCTTGAAAGCTGAAAGACCTTGAAATATTAGCGGTTAATATATTTTGGAAGTATGCATAATATAAAATTCCAGAAATACCTTGACATATCTTATAGTACCTTGAAAAAACTTGAAATATCATAAAGTACCTTAAAATAACAAGAAACGTCATAGAATACCTTGAAATATCTTTAAGTATCGTGTAAAAGCTTATAATAGCTTATGCCAGTTAGTAATTTTTAAAGTTTAGCAATTCGTACAAAAAAGCTGTAAGGACATAAGAAAATTCTAAAACACACTTATGGATAATAAATCTCATAAAGATCCAAATTACGATAGTAAGTGAAATGCTAAGATCGTTAGATTATTGTATTCACGGAAATGAACAATCGTGTCAAAAACCCTTTGGTTGGCAACGACCCAGTCATTGCCCGTTGACCACATCAGGTTATGTATAGATTCCTGATTTTGAGAGCAAAGTGATAAGCCACCAAATTGTATTGTGATTGACGGGTTTCAGCAACAGTTTCTGACATAATTTCCACTCATTTTTCGTAAAAAAAAGTGCTGCACAAAATGCATTGCCTTTGAAGAGTTCAAACAATTTGAAATGGATCTTTACAAATATATTAGTAATTTCACTCTCAGATATTGTGGTCAATGATTATGTTTTTCTTTTATTTCACGATGACAATTATTGGCCACCCATTTATGGATATATGTACAGACATAATTTAAAGGTGAGAATATTACACTCAGAGAAATAACCTTATTGAATTTATAATACATGTAGCAAAAATCACTATATAAGATTTAAACGCATGGATACTACGTGCTTATGATGAACTTTAATATAATTATATCTAGTATTCCAATTACTGTAATAATTTTTACAACAAAGGACCTGTAAATAATTCTACAACGTATCATAAAAATTACTACAATGCATAGTAAAAATTAGAATATCATAATATTTCCAATAGCTATTAAAATATTCATTATGTATGTAACTAATTTTACTGCATCATGTAAGTTATTTTCTAATATCGCTTAGTAAAATCTGCTATACATATAGCAAAATTGATCATTTTGAAATAATACAACCGAATTATTTTTAAATTTACTATGTGGAATCGTAAAGAAAGCAACTTATAGTAGCTCTGTTTACTGGTTACAAAGATAAAGCGCGCCATTGCAGCGTTAAATTAGGTTAGGTCTGCTAAAAGCGCGCGAAGTGTACGTGCGAGACTGCTTTGTTGGCTTTGTTGTGTTCGCCGGCACGTATATCAGTTCCTAAGTTACACGTAGGTGGCGTCATCTAACTCGCAAGCGGCTAAAACTATGGACACTTGATATATAAGGGCAGATTTGTCAGCCACATGCATGTTCTTGTGCGATGCGACATGTGTATGAAGTGGTGAGCGAATTGCGAATTTAAGGTTAGGAGTATGATAAGATACTAATATAATGAGCTATAGGTGGGGGAGCTGGGGAGGTCATAAAATTATACTGTAAACACTTGATAGGTACCTAAAATATGGCGTGATAAACATCACAGTCTATCCTGTGACAAAAAAATCCTTTTTCATTATATTTCTGAACCTATAAAAATTGTTATTATTTTAATGAAATTTGCAATATTGAGGAAGAAAACTTACAAGAATCATATAGTAAAAAGTACACTCTATTGGTAATAAATTTTACTATGTGGATAGCGATTTTTACTATGTACGGTAGCAAAATTTATACTTTGAAAATTTACTATGTGACATAGTAATTTTTCCTACAATGAAAGTGTGTCCGCACTTTACAATGTGATGAAGTATTTTTTATTGAAATAATAGTAAATTTTCTAAGTTTATTTCTCTCAGTGTACCATCGTCTTCCTATAACCACAAAGTTGTATTAAAATCCAAAGATTAACAGTTCAATATATGGCAAATATTTGAATAATAATAATTTTCAATAAGAGGACACTTCTAACCTCGAAAAGTTTTCGCTTGAATTCCTTACTTATTCAGCATCACCGGTTTTACTTACTCTGGAATTCGAAGGCACAACACGACATTAACCTAGCTTGTCGAATACGCTACTGAATCGTTTGAGCTTCATTCTGAACTATTTATTAGTAGTTTTATTTCTGAGCATCATTTTATAAAAGCCTAATTAGGTGGCCAATCATTTCATCGATCACCCCCTAGTTCGTCTTCGAAATCAAAATTATCATTCCAAGTTAAATCAACCTTGCTTCATTTTTGTCCGATAGCGAAAAATTTTCTTGAATAATTAAAAAAGCGAGTCTCTTCAAAAAGGCTTCTTGCAGTGCGGTGTATTGACATGTACTTCGATGTCCTGTAATATATAAAGGAGCACTCAGTTTCATTCTAACCCGATATATCTTAATCCGTACATTAAGTTGTTGCGAATCCCAAGCTGAGCTAAAGTACAGACTCGGATGTTTCGTTTCAACCACTGACCTGGAAATACTAGGACAGATTAGAAGCTGATTGGACACAATCCCCTATATCTCAGTTAATACGATGAGAGAGGAGATCTGAATTTTAGAATTTTGAACTGCCCGCGCGACTGTCGCTAGAACCTGTGAAATAGAAATGGAGTGCTTCATCCAGTTTCCATTTTGTGAAAAAATCCCTCTTAACCCTCACATTATCTTCGGTACTTGGGTGACTACAATTATTGCGAACAATAGATACCTTCCTCCGCATACCTGGTACATCGACTGGGACCAGCTGTCACTGTTGCCCCTGACCTTGCGCACACTAAGAAAAAAATCTTGAAGAAAGATTCTTTTGTGTTGGACCTGAGTGCTCAAAACTCCGAGGTCCAAGATCTCAAATTCTCTGCGGCATTTAAACTTTAAACATCAAAGTGATTTTTGTAAGAATATTTTTAGGGTTCCATATTATACGTGGAGTGATTTTTTTGAAATTGTGTTACCTGAAAATATCAGAAAATAAATGACGATGGATATATCTACAAAATCAGGGTGGTGACTTGACCGTGAAACCGGGAATTTAATTAAAAACCGGTAATTACTTGACTCAACCTAGACTATTAAAAATTCTACCGAAGAAAAATACGAAAAATGACAGCTTCCTTGTTATGAAGCGAAAAGAGATCTTTTCATTTGATTCAAAGAATGTAACGTTCCTTTAATCTGATTCTTCTCAAAATATTTGAATATATCCATACGTAATGAGAGGAAGAATTTTTCCTTTCATTAAAAGAAAAACGTTTTGCAAATTTGTTGCTCTGAGATTTTTTTAGCTGATTCAAATTTGATGATTCATTTTTTCAAAAAAAATGCATTTTATAAAAAAAAATGTATTTCATCACGCTTTGTTTGCTTTTTAGACATGGAATGGGAACTTATTATACTAATTATAATTCGGATCTAGAAGAGAGGAATTTAAAAAAATCGTTAATCTAAATCAAAATTCGTCACGATTTGAAAGTTCCCTCCACCTAATTTTAAATATAGAAAGAAATTCAAGCAGTCTTCAGAATAGAAGTAGTATTCCGAAGAAGAACTATTTCAGAATTATGATAGAAAGCTTGTTTATATTGTTAATTGCAAATTCAGCTTTTTGAGTTAAAAATCATCTACTTGTTTGGAATTTAAACTAGTTCGTTGAAAATCAAATTTTCTTGTTAAAGTTGCATTATTTAGATTCCAAATCCACCTCTGGTTAAAATTGTAACTACTTTGTCACAAATCGATTAATCTTTTTGCGGTGAAATATTCAAGTATTTAGTTGAACATTGATTTTTGAATTTGAAAATTAAACTATTTCTTTGAGAATTTATGTACTTCGTGGAAAATTTGCCTTTTGTGTAGAAAATTAATCTTTATGGCCAAGAATCCAACTTTTTGCCTTAAATACATCTATTCATTTGAAAATTCATGATTATTCAACTGAAAATTCAACTGTTTCATTTTTATGGAAAATTTACCTTTTCTAATTGAAAATTCGACATTTTGGTGAAAAGTTGTCTTTCTGAATTGAATTTAATTATTTCGTTGAAATTGCACATATTTTGTTGGAAAGTCAATTTTTTCGTGCGAAATTATCTTTTCCTTCGGAAGTACAGTCAAACCTTTTTCATTTTAGTGGAACATTCATAACTCTTATGTTTGGTTGAAAATTAATTTTTTTGTCAAAAAATAACTATCCTAGTTAAATGATCATCATTTCATTTAAAAATTCGTCTTTCTGGTTTAAAATTCAACTACTTCAGTTAAACATTTACAATTTCATTTGATTCTTCATCATTTTGTGTATAAATGTAATAATTTGTTTGGCAGTTAGTTTTTTTGTTTGTTCAAAGATATTTGTTTTTTTTTCTAAATTAGTTTTTTTTTATAAGTAATTTTTTTAACTGAAAAGTTAGCTTGTTCCAATTGAAAATTCCATAGTTCTAGTTAAAAATCTATTTGTTCTGTTGAACATCCATTTTTTCAATTTCAAATTTGAGTATTCAAATTTTCTTTGACAATTTATCTTTTTCAGTAAAAGTTATTTTATCTGTTTGAAAACTCAACTCCTTTAGTTATAGATTCTTTTTGTCTAGTAGAAATCACTTATACTTGGTTCAAAATTTTTTATTTTCAATTGAAAATGTCACTTTTCCATGTTTGTTCTTAGAAATTCATTCTTTCTGTTTGAAAAATTAATATTCTTGTTTGAATATTCACCTCCATGGTTTGGAATTGAAGCGCTCCAGTTAAACATTTAACTTTTTGGTTGAAAATTCATCTTCTTGTTTTGAAATTTCACTGTTCTGGTTGAAGATTCACGATGTTGTTTGAAAATTTATCACATTGGTTGCAAAATCAACTATTTTGTTGGAAATCTGTTGTTTTTTTTTTGTGTTTTTTTTTTGTTATCGTAGATGGATTTTCTTATTGTAAATTTACCTGTTCCAATTTTTTTTTTAATGACATTTTTTGTTAAGAATTAGAGTATTCTTTTCAAAATTGATTTATTTTGCCATTTTTGATTTTTTGTGTTGATGGATGTTAAGAATGAACCTCATGAATAAAAAAAAAATGTTAGCGTTTTGCGACAAATGTAAATATGTTACTTCGAGTTGACCAGGAAAATTGAAAAAGTTTACCGTGAAGAACCAGGAATTTGAAATCATCCGCCGAATCGCCACCCTGGAAATGTAGTCAATATTGCATTGCATCAATATTTATTACTGCAGTAAAAATAATTTTCGAAATAAATAATATAAAAAGTTAGGTTTGATTGCCAAGAGAGGAGCAGACCCTTTTTCAGCAGCTCACAGAAAAATGTGGCATGAGTCATTGGTAGTCTGGATTTTTTCGGAACAAGTTCATTGTACTTGCGACTATTATATTGGCTCCAAGAGCTCTACGGCATCTTTCCTGAATTCCTCCCATTGAATTCTTACCTTTTGTTGAAATCACTGGGTTGGTGATTTTCAATTCCACTTCAAACTTTATAGTAAGTGGAATAAGAATAATTTGTGATCAAAATGATTAAGAACCTATGTAACTAATTATCAGTGAAAGATGTTTAATAATAATAGATACATTTTATTGATTACTCTATTTGCATTCCTTTGATTTTACAACAAAATTGGTCTTTGAAAAGAACTTTTACGCTTATAATTTACTCATAAAGTGTGTGATATAATATTGATTATCGTAGACTGCAGGATTTTAGTTTGACATTTGGAAGGGATGGCGAAAGCTAATTGGGCGCACGTGTGGTTAGGTGTCGTATAAAAAGTACGTCATTGCTAAAAAAATGAGAAGAGAATTATGGAATGTGACTACCATTGTCCTCAGGTGTGATGATTGAGCCACTCATTTCCCGTAAAAGAAACACTTTGCATTAGATAAAAATGAGAATACCATATTTTACGTTGTTTGTGAAGTTTGTCTTGAACTAGGTCTTAAAAAGGAAACATCTGTTTGTAGGAATGAAAATTTCCTATTTTGCTGGGTTTTTGAGACACTTAAAGGAACCCTCATGAGAAAAGCTTTATTTATCCCTCGATTTATCCAAACAGAAGAAAAAAGATGGAATCTAAGAATGATACGGTAGAATCTCGCAAAATTTTGATGACAAACTTTCAAAAATACCTTTCCTTGGTTTTGATTTTTTCTCAACACGCGTTTTTGTTGTTAAGAACAGTTATATGCTTCGCAATGGAGTTGCTTTACAGTTGTAAGTTACTCTTGAAAATGATGAAGCGAATAAACTTGATGAATAAAGAATTGCAAAATGATTATTATTATTATTATTATTATCATTGAAAGTAAGCTGCATCTGATCGCCAGTGTTGTTCGAAAACGAGGGTGGGAGAATTAGGCGACGTTGCCAGTTGTCAGACGTCAGTTGTGCACACGAGGAAACTCAGCGCGAGCGACTCGTGTATTTAATGCTTATATATGTGCTTACTTACTACTTGTTTATTACCCACTTTGTAACCGTCACTCAAATCTGGTCAATTCGGCTGTCGACTTGCCTTCACTTGACTTTTGTCTAAAAATTGATAAATAATACCAAATAGAATCACTTCTAATGGATTTTCAAGCCACATTCCTATTATATCATTAGGCCAAATCCCTTTCGCCATACAATTTTGGGAGAGCTGATATTGCGTGCTTCGAGTTTTGAACGTTCAAATTAACGAAATTTTTTACTGTTGGCTTTGCAAACTAGAGACAGTGCCATAGAATTTGTATACCTATATAGGGAATGATAGATTGTCAATATAAACATTAGAAACTTATAATGCAGTGGTTAACATTTTAGTTTGAAGATTATTTATGGATAAAATAGAAGTGGGAGAAAATATTTCGTTAATTTGAACTTTCAGAAATACATGTGCAATGTATGATCTGGTCATCAGTTCACTTTTTTCAACATTGCATGAAGAATGGATCATACTTAAAATTTTTTACTTTTCTACTATAATAAAATGAAATGTTATCACTGTCAACATTTTAAAAACTTTCGAAATTATACTCATCAGGATATGCCACAAATAGTGTAGTTTTGAATTTTGTTATCTTAGAGTCTTACACTAACTGAGGAGCTGATAGCGAAATCAGAATAAAAAATCTTCGGAGCAAAAACGAGTTGAAAAGGAACAAGAAAAACAAGGATTGTATCGTATATGATAATGTACAGGTATAATAGAACAAAAGATTGTATTCTATTCTGTTACATTGTTATAATATGATATAAGATGCAATATTTATTATTTTTGTTCCTTTTTAACTCATGTCTGCCCGAAATATTCTCAACAAGGTTCTTAACTCATTTTTGCTCTTCGGATGATGTTTTTACTCCGCTTTTGCTACCAGCCCCTCAACTGTGAGATTGATCATAAATAAAAAATGCCATATTTTGATAAGTTCGCTTTAAAAGCTGTACATTTCAAAAAATTGTAGACAAGTTTTATTTTAATATTGTTACCTGGATAAAAAATATATTTTCAAAAGTCATATAATTTTGCAAATGACATCCTCTATCATCGAAAAAAAAGAGTTCTCTTTTTTATAAAAAAAGTTTGTTTATGAGATGATCGCCTCGATAATCACTACATCATGACAGGATGCAGTATATGGTATTGTAATCTCATATTTATTTGTTTATTTAATTTTTTGGAAAAAATTATAAACAATCATTGGTTGACAAATTTTTTTCAATTAAAATCACTGCCAAGTTAGTTTGTACAGAATAAGAAGGAAAAATCATTCTTTTTTTACCAAAAATGCCGATAATAGGCATTTGTTTATATAATTTGTTGAAAAAAATGAAAAACAAGCGTCGGTTGACAAATTTTCTTTAATCGAAATCACTGACAAGATAGTTCGTACAGAGTTATAGTTGACAAATTTTCTTTCATTGAAATCACTGAGAAGATAGTTTGTACAGAATAAAAAGGAAAAATCATTCTTTTTCCTCCCATAAATGCCGATAATAGGCATTTGTTTGTATAATTTTCTGAAAAAATTATAAACAAGCATCGGTTGACAAATTTTCTCCAATTTAAATCATTGACAAAATAGTTTGAACAGAATAAGAAGGAAAAATCATTCTTCTTTGCCC
Organism: Neuroterus valhalla; assembly: GCA_011762715.2. Taxonomy (NCBI): domain Eukaryota; kingdom Metazoa; phylum Arthropoda; class Insecta; order Hymenoptera; family Cynipidae; genus Neuroterus; species Neuroterus valhalla. The sequence continues at coordinate 7,977 of WSXT02178377.1, read as the reverse complement.
CAAAATGCCGATAATAGGCATTCGTTTGTACAATTTGTCAAAAGAAATTATAAACAAGCATCGGTTGACAAATTTTCTTCAATTTAAATTACTGACAAGATAGTTTGTACAGAATAAGAAGAAAAAACGATTCTTTTTTGCCCATAAATGCTGATAATATGCATTTGTTTATTTATTTTATTAAGAAAAATATAAACAAATATCAAGTGTCAAATTTGTGTAATCACGTGTCATTTTAACGATAAAGACAAGCAATTTGAAGCACAATTATACTTCGCAAGCTGGCAATATGTGATTTTGTATATCTGTTGATATAATTTGTTTATAATAATTAACCTAACAATTTCAACATTTTTTCTCACTCATGCACCCCACGTGAATAAAATTTTAGCGATATTGATCAGGGGAAAAATTGTTTCAAGAAGATAAAAAATTCAACCGTCAAAATCGCAATTTTTCCCTCTTTTTTCATTAACATAACAGTTTTAATAATAAAAAGTTCAAAAATCGTCCCTCACGATTCTCTATAAAACTGAATTCTTCTAAAAAGAAAATCCAAAATCGGTCAGGAATCGTGCCCTACAATTTATTTTGAACCCCGTTTTTACTTTTCACCCCACTGTGCGCCCCTTCCCTAATCTTTCATTATGAATGCAAGTATTGAGCACCTTGAAGATATTTTCAAGGTATATTAAAAGAAAAAAACGAGTTACGCTTACGCCGCGAGAGGGTATATAATAATAATTATTATTATTATGGACATTTAGTGTGAAATTTGGTAACTTTTTTATTCCATAGATTGCAGTGTCTTTGTATATTATAAATAGTGCAAAAATATTTATTTATTCCCATTGCAAAGAGTAGATCACAAAAGCCACTCCAAATGCATTATTAACAATTTTTAGTTGGCACAATATTTACGGATAAAATACAATTGCGAAAAAATGTTTTCTCCATTTCAACATTCAGAACTTCTAGGGCATTCTAGAGATCCAAGTAAAATTGTATTCAAATGATATGTATAATGTGTGCAAATTCTAACAATTGTCCATCTTCGACCCTTAAAATTTATGAATTTTTTGTTTGTTTTACATTTTCAACATGTTTAACATGAACTAAGATATCTGAATGAATGAATCTAAAATTAATGGATATGAATTTCGAATAAAAATCAAAATTTCAAACTCATAGCTCGATTCGTAAACTTGAAACCTCTGCCAAAATCTTTGGCAAACAGCCTTAGGCAAACCCCGACTCAATTACGTCGAGCAGGTTTAAGGTTAACAATATTTTGCACTCCCCAATTAAAAATTTAAGTTATCTATCTTAATGGTTATATTTTGTTAATTCTTACCCTTTTTCTAATCTGTTCATCTTTTTGTGCTCATAAGATTTCTGTCAGTACCAATTTCTGATGATTTTTCTTATTTGTTCCAGGTATGTTCCTGTTATGGCTATAGTTAATCGCACATAATGATCTGGTAAGAGAATCATCGAAAAATAATAATTTTTATACGAGACTGAGAATAATGCATGTCAGAGATTTTTAAGTCAAAATACTATTTCCGTTGTTTTATGGGCTCGATGAGATTTTCATTTTCTTCTATTCATTGAATAATCGATTTGCTTACAAGCTTCATGAATAGAGTGAAGACTCAATTGCTTCGGAAGTTCAAACCAGATGCTCATAACTATATCGCATTACGTCCTCGCTATAGATTCTGCCTGGATTACAATTAATAGTACTTATTACAAGGTACACAAAGTTTGTTTGCTAGTATGTGTGGAAGGAAAGAGACCTAGAATTCGCAAAAATCCATACTATGGAAAATTTCACCTACCGTTGTTATTGCAATAATCGATATTCCTTGTAAGAACATAATTCAGATCGAATAAACAAACATTATAATATATCTGTTCCTAATTGTAATGCAAACACGTAATACTTGCGAAGGTCAAAGCGTCTTAAGGTATGGAAAGAAGAACTTTGTATAAAGAGAACGCTTTTTTTACACTGTTGACAGTGTTAACAATTTCTGTTGTAAATTTACATTAAATTTATTGGAAGTTTATTTCCAAAACGTGAGGTTACGTTCCGAATTCTAGTATTATGATAATGGCTATAATAATATGTATAGTAATATTATAATACATTGAGTATAATGTTGCGGAAGGAAGATTGAAAAATAAATGAAAAATTCACAGGCATGGGGAATCGAACCCTAGCCCCACGTTCTGACACCAGTGCATTATCACTAGAGTAGTAAAGCATAATTTCCATCTTACTCAAATAAAGGGTCACTTATTTCCTAGACCTTTCAGAAAAGGCTTCATTGAGAAAACAAAGAACTGAAGTAGAATAAAAATTGTGTATTCCTTAACAATAAATATTTGATAATACTTAAATATATTAGTTCCATCTTCTTTTATAGTTCAAGATTCAAGTATAATTATCATATGGAAACATTTGAGTGAAGGGGAGGCCCGTAAAGATGATTGAATGGCTTTTTTGTACAAACTTTAAGTCTTCTCCAAAACTTCATGGTTATATATTGAACCTTTTTAGAAAAAGAAAGTACCTACTAATCCCCATCGAAAAACACAATTCATTAGATGATTTTTAGGTTTTTATTTGACTGCCCAAAAATATTCAAAAATCACGAAATTCTCTCAATTCGCTTAAGATTTTCTATGCTTTTTCTCATTGCGAGGAATTATTTGTAGATCTAATTTTCAGAATTTCAAATGCAAGTTGTGAATAGCCAATCATGTTTTCAACAAAAATCCCAAAAAGGGAACAATTCCAAACCAAAAACGACATAATTGAGTTCTGAGTTGAAAAAACTGAATGTTTAAGCAAGAAGGCAACGAATTTCCAAAATGAGAAGTGCGATTCTCAATAATAGAGAAAAAATTTTAACCTAAAATTAATCATCCATAAACTGATGAAGGAAGGAATTTTCAAAAAAGATGATTTCTAGGCTTTGAAAATTTCGGCAAAAAATTTCAGAATACATTGATGAAAAATAGTATTCTGGAAGATATTCTGAGAGAAATTTAACTACTTGGTAAGTAGATGAACTTCTTTTTTGGAAATATACTTTTTTAAGTTGATGAATATTATTTTAGTGCAGAATTCATCTTTTTGGTTGAAAATTTCACTATTTATTTAGAATTTTCGGTGCCTTTCCGATTAAACATTGATTTGTACTGAAAACTCAAATATTTCGTTTTTTTTTTTTGTTTTTAATATCTATTTTGGATTGGTATCGGAAACCAGATTGGCTGTTTATGACTTGAATTTGTTTTATAACTTGATTCCAAAATTTTTTAAAGTTGCATCTATGGATGATTCCTCTTAATGAGAAAAATCATAGAAAATCTCAAGTGAACTGAGAAAAAGTTGTGCTTTTTAAATAATTTTGGGTAGTCAAATCAAAACTTGAAAATTATTTAATTGATTATCCAATATGTTATTCATGTTTCATGTTAGTACTTTTTGCCGGAGATTAGTACTTTTGCATAAGATGTTCGATATGGAACCATAAAGTTTTAAAGAAGCCTGAAAGTTTCTTTATATTCTAATTTGTATTATTATTTTTCTACCTGAAATTGGTTCACATATTTGAACAAAAATCATCCTGAGAGTCCCTAATTTTTTACAATTTTGGGTTTACTTAGCATACGACACCAAAAACATGTATTTCTATTGAAGAAATATTGAGTTTTAGAGATTTAAAATCCTCAAACAATTTTAGCTTACGTGAACTTTTTTGCATAAGAAACGGTATTTAAAAAACTGGAAGCATTTTAATTCGAAGAAAATTTAGAATCCAGGGAGTTTTTGACCTATTTTTTCCACTGGTATTGACTAAAACATGTTTAATTAAACATATATGAGGAAAAATACATTTAATTTCTGTAGAAACTTGCAACCTAACTGATTATTTCGTAAGATATGCCACTAGAAACCGCAGGGTTGCCACAATTTCTGGAAATCATGGAAATATCATGGAAATTTTTTGATCATGGAAAATTCAGGGAAATATCAGGGAAATCTCATCAATATCAGGGAAAAAGGGTCCGCCAAAATTTTTTAGATTAAATCTACGCTGTAGAGACATTTCTTTGGAGACCCTTTAAATCTTGTAAAAGACAAATTTTTAAATTGGCATTTGGGCCTGAACTTTTTATTTTTAATCAATCAATCCCTACGAAAATCAATATTTAAAAAAATAAATATACATCTATAATAAATAACTGATGTTAAAACGTTTCGTCCTGGGCTGGTTCATTGGACTCATCAGTAAGTTAATATGAATCGAACCTGCCTTAGACGCTAAAAAGTTTTTAAATTATTCTAAAAATAAGTTATTTTACATAATATCGAATAATTGTAAGTAATGTATAAACATATCATATCGTCTATCGTAAGAAATTCATAATATTTTCATACATTTTTAGGATAAGATGTTTGTAAACATAAATCTCAGAAATATGTAAAAAAAAATTTTTTTTTGTATGGAAAATGTATGGAAAAAAATCAGGGAAATTTTTCTGAAATCATGGAAATATCAGGGAAATTTTCCGTGGGTCAAATGTGGCAACCCTGAACCGACACCCTGCATTTTTTTCATCATCTTTGACCCCAGAGAGAAACAACGTTACACTATTTATTTATGCTCAGTGATGCTCAATGTTACCTACGTACTACATTTAGTAGCATAATCTTATGTTTTATGGCGCAGATTGTTTTTTTCTGAAGATATCATTATTAACCGTTATCTTGAACAGTGGCTATATCTTGATTAGTACGATTAAAATAATTCGTTGTGGCGGGGACGTCGATTGTTGCGCCACCTAATATCGCTATACATATCCTCCCTACTACATCCACTTTTATATTGTACGTGCAATCATATCTCCCTATATGTGAAGCTTTTTTCTTCTTCCTCGTGAATTACTTTATTCCGCATGAATAAATTTACATTTTCCTGGTCTCATGTTTAGTATCATTTGGTTTTGGAGGTATATGGCAGATTGACAGTGACAATTAATTATGACAAATGTCGCTCTCATCCCGCATTCTGGCACTTCACCGTTTTATTTCATACTTTGATACCATTTTATTATGCTTACACATCCTGCTGCAATAAAATTCAATGTTTGAAGCTTTGGCGCTTCCTAATTATCATACAACTATGTATGTGTATATAAATGTACATCTTTTTTCTCTTAAATTATATCATCTTTTTCGTATTGAAAAAAGCGCTTTTCCAGTCATGAAATCGTGATGAATAAGTAACAAGTATTGGTCAGTATTAATTGAATTTGATGCAAGTGGGTCACGTTGACCACGTGCAGGGCATTATATGTCAATTAGTAGTTGTGAACGCAAGTCGGAGTTAAACGATTGTATACTGAATGTTATAAAAAATGCATGCCATATTAAATCAGGTGAGAAATTGAATTTTTTTCTAACACATTCATCTAAGTTTACACCTGTGCTGATGTTATAATAAATTTATCAAATAAATTATCACTATTTTTGGCTTTGATCCCATAATCTTGAAAGGGGAAACCATTAACGATCTTTTCAAGTTAATAAAAATACAACTGTTCAAAATACGCATGAAATTGCATTTACGAGGTATAAATATATTTTTAAAAACAAAACTTCCAAAGTAATAAACAAATAACAGAAATACAGTGTGAATTGTGTAAGTACACAAATCAGTATTAGCGCAATTCCTTCTTCGAAAATGTTATAATTTTACATTGAATGAATTCATCTTCCATATTTTGCTTGCATGCAAATGATGACGTTCATTACACATTTTTTACTTTATTATTATACGTAACGTGGAAACAAATAAATTGCCTTAAGGACCAAAAAATCATTTCCCGGGTTTTTATTGATCCGAACTAAATAAGATGTGCCCTATCGATTACAAAAATCGCTTATTTTCTATCATTAATATCAAGCTCATTATTAGGATTGGCTTGCGTTCGGTACTTAAACTTCACGACATTTTTCTCGTTGTCTCGCTTTTTCACCTAAACTTACATTTGTCCCGTAGGTTGATTTCTTCGTTCCACTGCAAATATCGTTGTTGCCTTAGTTTCTTTGTGTGGTTCGAAGGGTGAATGAGGGCTGAATGATGAGTGGGTGGTCATCGTCTGGTATTTCCACGTGTAGGTTGAAGGTTGTAGCGACCCAGAAGCCACGACCTTTGGGCTTCGAGTCAATTTAGCACTGCAGGGCGAACAGTCCGTGCACTGCCAGTAATTATATGGGGTTCTTATTGTCCACTGATTAATCCAATAGCGAGAACTAATAAATCCCTTTTAGCCTACTTCGATCGCAATCGTCGGACTTTCAATTAATTGTTCATTGAGCTTTTCCTCCTCGTATTAGGTTTCGATTCGATATTGTATGTGTACCTTGATATAATAACTGGTAAGACCCGATCGACACGAGGTTCGGAGTTAATTATTTGCACTGCCTGCCTATTCAACTCGTTGCGTTTATTGCCAAGGACGTATAATATTTGTTTTCGCGATTCATTCGACGATAATGTGTTCCTCTATAAAATAAGCCTATTATATAGATGCTTTCTTTGTCATTCCCAGGTGACTTTAAGTAGCGATTAAATCACGATTGATTGAGGAGGAGTTTCGAAACGAGTGCATTGCGCTGCATTGATGTATTTTCTAACAGAAGATATCTCTTATTGGTGTTAAAAAGTCATTTGCATTCAAAATCTTGGTTATTAATTTGATACAGTTTTCCTGATTTTTTTTTTCATTTTTTTTTCTCACTCATGGAATTGAGTATAAGGAACATTTTTCTAATGTTTGTTCAACTCTGAATAAATATAAAAGTTCAAATCAATTTTTATACATGCGAAATTTCCGGACAGTCACCAAGTGTTATCACGAAAAATACCAATTTTCAACAGAACAAACAATATTTTATTCAAAAGAATTTCGGGGCATGTCAGAAGGACAAATATAAGGTACTCATCCTCGTATAATCATGTAGCTTTGGCGACCAAAGATTCTTACACTGAGAAACTTCGGTTAGTATTTTTTGTTCAAAACCACCCTAGACTTTACTATCTGAACTTTGCAATGAGGGGAATAAAGCATGTTTTAATAGTATTTACTAATTTCAATAGTAACTGGTAACTGCTGTCAAAATTATAAAATATGTTAGAATTTACTGATTTAAATAGGAGAAAATAGTAAATTTGTTGGAATATTAACTGCAGAAGATAACAGTATTTACAAACTGTTGTAAAATGATGCGCAGGGACCTTGTGCGCCGAATTACTAACTGGTTAGCAAAATGTGCTACAGTTCGAATAGAAAAAAAATAAACTCACATATGCTATTGAACTCGAAACCGAATATATACACTTTTCGGAATGAAAACATTTGAAATTATATATTTGTGTATTCTGAAAACAAACGGTATTATTAAATTATAAGCTGAAACAGAAAAATCGGGTTAGTAGAAAACAAAGCTGACAAGAATCGATCACGCATCTTCGGGGCAGCAGTCGGGCGATGTTCCATTTATCTACAGAACATTATGAGAGATGGGATGAAAACATCCATATGACCTAAATGATAGAAAGTTCATTGGTTACAATTAATTTAATCCTTAATTTCTCAACATTGATGATAATTTTATCATTTTAAAACCCAAAATTTGAATTTATTTAAAATAAGTAAATATATAAGTGGATTGTTTGAAAACAAAAACATATGAATCCGTTGATCGGAGATTGACATACGCTCGGCTGCGCTCGGTCCATGGCTTGATGTCTTATACTAAATCAGTTAGCAATTTTTGGAACAAATTTTAATCATTGGTTTAACCCCATTACAAAACGTATAAAATGTCTATAATATACATCGTGTTCCTACAGAAAATAGTAATTTTTCTTGCATAGTTAGTATATTATGTTA
>WSXT02178366.1:0-21559 GCA_011762715.2 Neuroterus valhalla | reverse complement strand
GGAAAATTATTGACCTCAATCTAAAGCAAATCAAGGAGATTAGTTTACAATCAAAAGGCTTCCCATCATTTGTGTAGAATCCAGTTGAATTGGAAAGAATTCGACAAAATTGGAAAGAATTGACTAGAATTGAAAAGAATCCACTTGAATTGGAAAGAATGCACGAAAGTTAGAAAGAATTCACCAGAAGCAGAAAGAATTCACTAGAATTGGAAAAAATTGACTTGATTTGGAAAAATTTTCATTAGAATTGGGAAGAATCCACAAGGATAGGAAACAATTAACTAGAATTGGAAAGAATTCGCCAGAGTTGGAAAGAATTCACTAGAATTGGGAAGAATTCACTAGGATACGGGAGAATTTACTGGAATTGGAAAGAGTTCACTAGAGTTGGAAAGAATTTATCAGAATTATAAAGAATCCATTAGAATTGGGAAGAATCAGAAAGAATTCACAAGAATTGGGAAGAACTCACTAGGATTAAAAAGAATTCACTAGGATAGGAAAGAATTGACTAGGATTGGAGAGAATTCACTAGATTTGAGAAGGATTCACCAGAACTTGAAAGAATTCACCAAGCTTGAAAAGAATCCACTAGAATTGAGAGGAGTTCACTAGGATAGGGAAGGATTCACTAGAATTGGAAATAATTCACTAGAGTTGGAAAGGATTCACCAGAATTAGTAAGAATTCACTAGGAATGGAAAGAATTCAATAGAGTTGAAAGGAATACACCAGAATTGGAAAGAATTTACTAGAATTGGAAAGAATTTACTAGAGTTGGAAAGGATTCACCAGAATTAGAAATAATTCACTAGGAGTGGAAAGAATTCAATAGAGTTAAAAGGAATTTACCAGAACTGGAAAGAATTTACTAGAATTGGAAAGAATTCACCAGAATTAGAAATAGTTCACTTGAATCGGGAAGAATTCACTTGAATTAGGAAGAATTCACTAGGATTAGAAAGAATTCACTAATATTGGAAAGAATTCACTAGGATAGGAAAAAGAATTCACTAGAATTGGAGAGAATTCACTAGAATTTGGAAGAATTCACTAGTATTGGAAACAACTCACTAGGATTGGATGGAATTCACTAGGATTGAGAATAGTTCACTAGAATTGAATGGAATTTAGTAGAATCAGAAAGCATTTACTAGAATTGAAAAGAGTTCACTAGGATTGGAGAGAATTTATTAAAATTAGGAAGAATCCACTTGAATTATATAAAATTAAATAAAAATGATGAAATGAAGTACAAGTTTCTGTAAAAAGGTACCAACTTTCAACCTCCCTGGGATTCGAACCCGAGACCCTCTGTTTGTCAGACGAGTTTCACAGCGGAGATAATGAAAAGAAAGGAATTAAAAAGAGAAAACAGAAAAGTTACATAATTGTCCTCAATTTGCATTATCTCATGCCTCGCACGTTGAATTACATTTTGCAACCACGACACACATTCCTACATGCTCTTTACATTTTCTGTTTAAATGGAAAAGAGAGAAAAGAAGGCAAAAAGTGATCTCTGGAAATACATTTCTGGTTTTGCAATACCTTCTTCTTCATCGCTTGATGATTGCGTATCCGTGCATGGAGCGAAAGTTTGCCGAATGTCCGATCATTGACTCATTGACCGGGGCATTAATCCGAATTTCGGCCCTCAGGCAATCCTGCTTTTACTTTCGGATCCATCTTGAGAAGAGGAATTGAATATCATTTTGTCTCATAATTTTTATTAGCCCCTTGTGTTTTGTTTTTAGTTGCTTAGTTCACTGTTTGACCGTTTGGCCAAGGGAGAGGAAAACTGCAGTAAACCTGCTTTGATGAGAGAGGAGCATCTGGTCTATTTGCATCCTTATTGTTGTATATTCGTATTGCTAGACTGTGCTGACGAGAAGAATAAGAGAAATTGGATGTTAACAATTAAATTCAAATTTTTACATGAAAGGAATAATTGAATATCATTAGGAAGAATTCAACTCATTTGAATGTGATTCAGTCGAAGAGGGAAAGATTTATTTCAATCGAGTAGGATTGGGTTGAATTTATTTCGAAGAATTTCAATTGTACGAGATGAAAATTCTATTTCTCTGAATAAGATTTAGCTGAATTGATGGGGATTCCCTTCAATCAACTAGGATCCTTCTGAATTGAATTATGGGTAATTTAATAAAGATATAGAGAATTCGATAACATTCAAAAGGACTCTTTCAATTTATGAAATATTTCCTCCATTTTGCTTGGATTGAGTCGAACTTAAATGAATTCAGCCGGATTGAGTAGCGTTATAAGGAATTGAAATTAATTCAATTTTATCAAACGGAATGAATTTGAGGTTATGTAGGATTTTCCCCATTCAAATAAAACTGAACTGAATAAATGATAACCCATTCAAATTGAATGGAAAAATATTAAATTGAGTTAAGAAGAGTCGAATTGATAGAATTGAATTTGTTTCTATAGCCAAACAGTACGAAACTAATTGATCCAATGGTATTGATTTGAAGAATGAGGAATTCATTGGTATTGGAAAGTTTAAATTGGAATAAAAAAGGAACTGCTCTATTTGAACAATAATCGAACTGAATTGAAGTAGTTTCAATTGTATTAGAAACAATTTTCTTCTTTTAAATTTGATCAAGTTGAATGGGAAATATCAATTGTTTGTGAAGATAAGATCTAGTGGAATTGAAGAGGATTCATTAGAGTAGAATAGAACTAGATTGAACAGGAGAGGATTAAATAAATTTGAAAAGCATTTTCCCTATTTAGTTTGGATTGAGTCGAACTTGAATGGATTCAGCCGGATAGAGTAGCGTTATAAGGAATTGAAATTAATTCAATGTTATCAAACGGAATACATTTGTATCAATGCAGGATTTTATTAATCTCGAATAAAATTGAATTGAATAAATGATAATCCATTTGGATTGAATGGAAAAAGATTAAATTGAGTTAAAAAGAGTCAAATTGATAGAATTGAATTTGTTCCTATAGCCTACAGTACGGAACTAATTAATCCAGGACTGCATTACATTGAGATAAATTCAATTATTCGTGAAAATAAGATCTAGTGGAATTGAAGAGGATTCATTTGAGTGGAAGTGGACTGGATTGGACTGAAGAGGATTCATTTGAATTGAAAAGTATTTTTTCTGCTCTAATTGAATTGAGTCAAATTTAAATGTTTCCAGCAGGATTGAGTAGCATTATAAGGAATTGGAAAGAATTGAACTGTATTGAACGGTATCAATTTGAATTGATGTAGGATTTTCCTCAGTCGAATAAAACTGAGTTGAATAAATGATAATCCATTTGACTTGAATGGAAGAAGATTAAATTGAGTCAAAGAGAGTCAAATCAATAGAATTGAATTTGTTTCTATAGCCGAACAGCACGAAACGGATTGATCCAATGTTATCGATTTGAAGAATGAGGAATTCAATTGTATTGAAAAATTTTAATTATATTTAAAAAAGGATTTGCTTTATTTGAACAATATTCACTTGAATTGTATTTGGTAGATTCAATTGTATTAGAAATCATTATATACTTTTCACTTCGATTAAGTTGAATTGAAGAGGATTGAGATTATTTAACAATAATTCCGATAAATTAACGAGAATTAGGACTTCAATAAAATAAGATTTAATAAGAAGGGATTGAAAATGATTCAATTAGGATGGGGAGGATCGATAAGAATGATAGATGATTGATTTGGAGGACTTTAATTGCATTAAAATTGATTCACTGAAATTGGGAGTTTTTCACCCAAATAGAATCTAATAATGTCTTATTGATGCGGATTGCAATGAATTGAGAGGAATCCAATTATTTGTGAAATCAAGATCTAGTGGAATTGAAGAGGATTCATTTGAGTAGAAGAGGACTGGATTGAACTGAAGAAGATTTCTTGAATTGAAAAAATTTTTCTCCACTTTAATTAGATTAAGTCAAATTTCAAGGTTGTTAGCAGGATTGATAAGTATTATATCGAATTGAATGGAATTGAATTTTATTGGATGGAATACATTTGAATCAATGTAGGATTTTCTTGATTCAAATAAAACTGAGTTGAATGATAATAATCCATTTGAATGAAATGGAAAAGATGTAATTAAGGTAAAAAGAATCGAATTGAACGAATTGAATCCGATTCTACAGCCAAACAGTACGAAACCAATTGATCCAATGGTATCGATTCGAAGAATGGAGAATTCAATGGTATTGAAAAGTTTAAATTAGGATCGAAAAGGATCTGCTTGATTCAAGCAATATTCATCTAAATCGAATCGAAGAAGATGCAATTGTATTATAAATAATTGTCATCTTCTAAATTTGATTGAGTTGAATTGAAGAGGATTGAGTTTAATTGATAATGAATCAGCTAAATTAACGAGGATTCCTTCCATTTGAATGGAACTAAGTTCAATTAAGGATAATTAATTTGGACTGAATTTAAAAGAATTGAGCTGATTGAATAGAGTTGAATTAGTAGAATTGAAGTCGATTTCATTTAAATAGTCGGGAAATAGCAAATCAATACGAATTCATATACAGGGTTCTTTTAACATTATTAAAAATTTGTAGAATTGAAATCAGTTAAGTACATTCAGATTGATTTCAATTTGATTCCAATTGCTAAAGATATTTTCAATTATTTATTAGTACTGAATCAGATGCCATTGGATCCATTGGTTCCGTACTGGCTATATAGTCCAATTCAATTCTTTCAATTCGACTCTCTTTCACTCAATTATATCTTTTGTCATTCAATTCATATGAATTATCATTAATTCAAACCAATTTCATTCGAATGAGGAAAATCTTACATTGATTATATTGTATTTCGTTTATTACAGTTGAATTCCATTCAATTCCATATAATACCAATCAATCCTGCTAGAAACATGTAAATTTGACTTAATCCAATTAGAGTAAAAAAAATTTTAATTCAAATAAATCCTATTCAGTTCAATCCAGTCATCTTCTACTCAAATGAATCCTCTTCAATTCCACTAGATTTCATTTTCACAAATAATTGAATTCCTCTCAATTCAATGCAATCCTTATCAATTAGAGATAATCAGATTCCATTTGGGTAAAACCTTTCCAATCTCAATGAATCAATTTTAATGCAATAAAATTCTGTTTTCCTCAAATCGATCCTCTTCCATTCTAATCAATCCTCTCCATCTTATTTTTTTCGCAAGAGGAAAATCCTACATTGATTCAAATGTATTCCGTTCATTAGAGTTGAATTCCAGTCAATCCCATTTAATACTGATCAATCCTGCTGAAAGCATTCAAATTCGAATTATTCCATTTTGAGTTTAAAAAAAACTTTTCAATTCAAATAGATCATATTCAGTTCAATGCAGTCCTCTTCTACTCATCGACCCTCGGCAATTCCACTAGATCTGATTTTCAGAAATAATTGAATTCCTCTCAATTCAATGCAATCCTTATCAATTAGGGATAATCAGATTCCATCTGGGTGAAACATTCCCAATCTTAATAAATCAATTTTAATGCAATTGAATTCCGTTTTCCACAAATCGATCCTCTCCATCTTAATTGAATCCTTTTCAATTCCTTCCTTTTAAATCCTTTTTTTTAAAAAAAGTAAATCCTCATTTTATCAGCTATTCCATTTTAAATTAAACTTAATCCTCTCCAATTCAACTCAATCAAATTTAGAAAATGCCAATTCTTTCTAATACAATTGAATCTCCTTCAATTCAATTCAAATCAGTATTGTTTAAATCAAGGAGATCCGTTTTGATTCCAATTCAGACTTTTCAATACAGTTGAATTCCTCATTTTACAAATCGACCCTATTGAATCAATTGATTTCATACTGTTCGGCTATAGACTCAAATTCAATTCATCCCGTTCAAGACAGTTGAATTCTTTTCAATCCCTTATAATGCAACTCAATCGTGCTGAAAACATTGAAATTTGACTCAATCCAATTAGAGTAAAAAAAATGTTTCAATTCAAATATCAATATCAATTATATAATTAATTATTATCCCTCTTGAATCAAACTGTATCTTATTCTACGAATTAATCGAAATTTTTCTAAATGCAATGCAATCCTCAAGAATTGAACGTAATAAAATTACAATTAGGTGAAGCATTCCTGATTCCAATTCATCATTTTTAATGGAATTGAATTTTTCTTCTTTTTATCGATCGTGTTTCATTCTGCTGGAAACCGTTCAAATAATTGAATCATTCTCAATTTTGCCTGAGAGAATCTGATTTAATTGAATTCAGTAACAATAAAATGAAGTTTGTTTCTACTATTTCGGTCCTCTTCAATTCAATTCAATCCAATTCATTTTATTAAAAAAAAAATTTATAAACCTTGATTAAACTCAATTCTATCGCAATAAAAAAAAATTTGGTTCTTTAATTCAATTGAATCCCACTCAATACAATTAAATTCTATTCAATCCCATATGATACCACTCAATCCTGCTGAATCCAACTGAAGTTTGACTCAATCAATACATTTCAATTTGAATGAATCATCTTTAGTCCATTACACGATTGAAAAGGATTAAATAGAATTGAATAGAATTCAACTGTATCGAAGTGGATACATTCGAGTCGAAGAGAGACCCACTTCATTTAATCGGAATTAGGTAAAAATGAATTCATTCGAATTTAATTGATTAAATAAGGGTTGAATTGATAAAATTTACTTTAATTTTGATTGTTCAGCCGAATCAAGTAACAATATATGGAATTAAATGGAATCCAATTATATTGAGCAGGATTCAGTTGGATTAAAGTAGGTATTTATTTATTTTATTAAAATTAAGTTTAACTAAGGATAATCCATTTGGACTGTATTGAAAGGAATTGAATTGAGTTTGAGAAAGACCAGCTAACAGAATTCAATTAGATTTGATTTGAATAGTCAGGAAAAAGACAAACCATCCGAAAGCAATAATTACAGGGTTATTTTAACATCATTTCAATTTAGTGGGATTGTAATCAGTAGGAGTTATTTGAATTCATTAGGTACAACTTTATTTGATTAGAATTGAGGTAAATTGAATTTATTTGAATATAATAATTGATTGAATAATTAAATTGAATTAAATAATTGATATGTTTGATTCGCAAAGGGTTATACATATTTATTTGAATATTATTAGAATTAAATTATTTCAATTACTTCAATTTATTCAATTTTATTTAAACTGAATTGAATTTCGCTTGAAATACTAAATAAAATTTGTGATAATAATTATGTTAATTATTTTTCTTCTTCCCTGCTTTCCAATTACAATCCCTTCATTCGGGATTTTTTTATTAGATTTTATTTTTTATAAATAATTTGCATGAATATTTTTTTATTCGACAAGAGTGTAGATTACTTTAAGATTTCTTGCGATATTAAAAATTCAATATCGATATTCGATATCCAAGTATCCTATTCTCCTAGAAGTATATTGCATTATCAGAAATTATTGCAAATCTGATCTCTGAAACTCCCTTCTTGCAAAACAGAACTGACTTATTTCAAGTTGGGAACAACATTCATAAATATAGTCCATAATTTTATTCCTATCTTGATTTAGTTCATTTTGATTTGATTTGGTCAACCGTGGTTTGAAAAAAAAAATGATAAAAAAATAGGAAATGTTTCTACTGCACACCATAGAGATTATAGAATCAGATTTTGGAATTTTATGGGCCATTCTAAGACCCAGAGTGTAATAAATGACAGAATGGATAAAAGTGACCATGAGAAAGCATATTATTATCCTTTCCGATAAGCAATAAATGACACGTTATGAAAGCTGGAGCGACACTCTATTATTCAAACATTTTTTATTTTTTATACTCAAATCTTTGATCTGTTGCAAAAATCAGATTTCTGCCATCCGGGTTGTTATAGGAGGACTGAGATATTTGAAGACTTTTTTAGGACTTTTTGCAATTCGATTGTTGATTTTTTAATTTGTAAGAAAATTATGAAATTTTAACTTAAATTATTTAAATTACTTAAATTTTTGAACAAAGAAGAGGACTTGTATAAATCCATGTTTAAATTTTTTATGCAAAAGGTTTGCAACAAAATCATGTCCTTTTACCCCAAATTATTAATTTAGAACAAAAAGGATGGGTTTTCAACCTTTAAAGACTATTTTGAATCGATTTTCAGGCCTAAAAGACTAATTTTTTAAAAGTTCAATGTTGGAGCAAATAAACTTTGTTTCATTTTTTTGAACAAAAAACTAATTTTTCAGGAAGACAGTTGATATTTTATTTGAAAAAAATATTTTTTACGGAAAACTGAAATTTTTGAACCAATAAAATCACTGTATAAAAAAACTCGAATTTTCTACAACGAAATTAAATTGTTAATAAATTATTCAGATTCTATAATCTGGAAATATACATTTTTTAGCATGGAAATATAAAAATTATTAACATAATAGTTCTATTCTTTATAATATTGTTGTTTCTTCAACAAAACTTTCCAATTTTTTGGCGTAGAGAATTTAACTAGAAATAGTTGAATTTTTGAGCCAGAAACTGATTTTTTAGAAAAATGATTAAATTTTGACCTGAAAAAAAATTTTTAACCAACGACTTAAATTTTCGAACCAATAAAATCACTTTGTATGAAAATCTCGAATTTTCAACAACAAAGATAAATTTTTTATAAATTATTCAGAATCTATTATTTGAAAATATAAATTTTTAGTATGGAAACATTATTTTTATGTTTGAAACAATGTTTAACAAAGTACTTCAATTTTTAACATAACTTTTCATTTTTCAACTGAGTAGTTGAATTTGAACAAAGTAAATAAATTTCCAACCTTAACTTCTAATTTAAAAACAAGAAGTATCAAATAACACAAAAAAAGTTCGATTTTGAAGCAAATAAAGTTTGTTCCTTCACTTAAGCCAAAAATTAATTTTTCAGCAAAATATTTCAATCTTTGATCTTAAAAGAAGTATTAAAAAAAAAAAAAATTTGGAACAGCAAAGATCACTTTATATCAGACTAGTCGAATTTTCAACGAGAAAATTGAATTTTCACCAAATTATTCAGATTCCATAAACTGGAAATATAAACTTTTTAGCATGGAAATATTAATTTTTATATTTAAAAAAATTTTAAAGAAGATGGTTCTATTTTTCATCATAATGTTGAATTTTCAATAAAACTATCTAATTTTTAAACGAAGAGGAATCAACTTTAACCAGAAACAGTTGAATTTTTTATCTAAAAAAATTAATTTTCAACGAACAAATTGAACTTTTGAACCTTTGAAATCACTTTGTACAAAGAATAGAATTTTCGACAACAAAGGTAAATTTCTAATAAATTATTCAGAATTTATAATTTGAAAATATTAATTTTTAGCATGAAAAGGTTAATTTCATATTTAAAAAAATATTCAACAAAATATTTCAGTTTTTAATATGATTTCTCAATTTCTAACTCAGTAGCTGAATTTGAACAGAATAAAGAAATTTTAAATAAAAACTTCGAATTTCTGAATAAGAAAGATTAAATAACAATTTTCAAAAGTTTGATTTTGAAGCAAAAAAACTTTGTTTCATTTTTTTGAACCAAAAATTAATTTTTCAGCAAAATATTTCAAGCTTTCATCTAAAAAAAGAATTTGAACCAAGAAATTTGAATTTTGGAATAAAAAAATCACTTTGTAATATAATAGTCCAATTTTTAACAACGAAATTAAATTTTGAGGGATTGTTCAGATTCAATAATCTGGAAATATACATTTTTAAGCATGGAAATATTAATTTTATATTTAAAAAAATATATTTAACAAAATATATCCCTTTTTCAAAATACTGTTGAATTTTCATCAAAACTGTCTAGTTTTCAAACAAAGAAGATTTATTGTTACCCAGAAACCGTTGGATTTTTAATCTGAAAAAATTAATTTTCAACAAACGACTGGTAAATTCCTAATGAATTATTCAGATTCTATAATTTAAAAATATGAATTTTTAGCATGGAAACGTTAATTTTATATTCGAAAGAATTTTTAACAAAATAGTTCATTTTTTAACCTAATTATAAGTTTTCAACTAAGTAGTTGAATTAAAACAAAGTAAATAAATTCCAAACAAAAACTTCGAATTTTCAAATAGAAAAGATCAAGTAACCAATAAAAAAGTTCGGTTTTGAAACAAAAAAACTTTGCTTCATTTTTCTGAGCCAAAAATCAAATTTTCAGAAAAACAGTGGAATTTTTTATCTAAACAAATTCATTTTCAACAAACGACTTGAATTTTTAAACTAACAGAATCACTTTGTATAAAATACCCCGAGCATGGAAATATCAATTTCAAATGTGAAAAAATATTCAACGAGATAGTTCTATTTTTTATCATACTTTTGAAATTTCAACAAAACGGTCTCATTTTCAAACCAAGAGGATTAAACTTCAACAAGGAACAGTTGAATATTTGGACCAGAAATTAATTTTTCAGAATAACAGTTGAATTCAGGATCCAAAAAAATTTATTTTCAACATAAAACTTGGATTTTTTAACCAATAAAACCACTTCTTATAAAAGAATCGTATTTAACAACAAAGATAATTTTTCTAATAAATTATTCGGATTCTATAATCTGGAAATATAAATTTTTTAACATGGAAATATTAATTTTGATTCCAAAATATGTTTAAGAAAATAGTTCCAATTTTTATCATATTGTTGAATTTTCAACAAAACTGGCTAATTTTTAAAAAAAGATGATTTAACCAGAAACAGTTGAATTCTTGAGCCAGAAATTAATTTTCCAGAAAAACAGTTGAATTTGGATCTGAAAAGATTAATTTCCAACAAATGACGTGGATTTTTTAACTAACTTTGGTTAAAGAAACTCAAATTTTGAACAACAAAGGTAAATTTCTAATGAATTTAACAGATTCCTTAATATGGAAATATAAATTTTTCAGCATGCAAATATTAATTTTATATTGTGAAAAAAAAAATTCAACAAAATAGATCAATTTTTGACATAATTCCTAAATTTTCAACTGAATAGTGGAATTTGAACAAAATAAATGAATTCCTCCAAAAAAACTTCGAATTTAATGATAAAAAATATCAAATAAAAATAAAAAAAGCGTTTCATTTTGGAGCAAATGGAATTCGCTCTATTTTTTTGAGCCAAAAATCAATATTTTAGCGAAATATTTGAAGCTTTGATCTAAAAAGGTGAATTTTAAACAAAAAAACTTGAATTTTCGAACCCATAAAATCACTCTGTATAGTAAAACTGAAATTTTTATCAACAAAAGCTAATTTGTAATAAATCATTCAAATTCTATAATCTGAAAATATGGATTTTTTAGCATGGGAATTTTAAATTAAAAAAAAATTTACCAAGATAGTTATATTCTTTATCATATTGTTGAATTTTCAACAAAACTGTCTCATTTCAAACAAAGAGGATCAAACTTGAACAGGAAACAGTTGCAGTTTTGAGCCAGGAAATAATTTTACAGAAAAAAGTTGAATTTAAGACCTAAACAAAACATTTTCAATCAACAAATTTAATTTTCGAACCAATGCAATCACTTTCTTTAAAAAACTCGGATTTTCAACAACAAAGGTTCATTTTTGCATGAAAATGTTAATTTCGTGTTTGAAAAAATGATCACCAAAATAGTTCAATTTCTTTCAAATTGAATTTTTTATCTATACAAATAAATTTATAACAAACAAAAAATTATAAGATATTTTGAAAAATGTTTAATAAAATAGTTAACTCGACAGCAAATGATCAACCTCTCAACTAAAAAGTTGAGTTTCACACCAAGGTGACCCGCTTTTATTGAAAGAAGAATAATTTTAAAAATGCAAGTTGAACTTTCAACCGCGGAGTTTAAATTCCAACTATTTCTCTTTTTTGTTCCAATTGAAAGGATGATTTTTCTATACAGAAAAATGAAGGTTTGAGAAAACAGTTTAATTCTTGACAAAATTATTGAATTTTCCATTTATATATTTGAATTTTAACAAAAAAATGCATTTTTCTTCGTCTTGTTGAATTTTCGAACGAAGAAGGTGGAACTCCAGTCAAGGACATAACAATTTCCAAAAAAAATTGTTTAGTTGAATAGTTCCAATTTTCATTGGGAAAGGCAAGTAGTCAGAGAAAAAAAGTGACTTTTCAAAAAATATGCCAAATTTTGAACAAATCGTTGGATTGTCCTCAGAAATAATTAATTATTAACGAATCAAAAGTGAATAATTTCTCATTGAAATTGTGACTTCAATGAAATAAAAGTAAATATTTTTTTCCTTTTTATCGAAAAGAATTTGATAAAATGAATAGAATAGAATTCGAAGGGGTTCAGGAAAATTCAAAGAAAAGAGAAGTTTCGATGAAATTCTTGAAAATTTGAGTTAAATTCACCCTGGCGAATTGAAAAAATCGACTGCATTGAAAAGAATTGAAAAAAATTCGAAGGAATTTAGGGAAAATCATTGAAGAAAATTCTATCAAGGAAGATAAGGTTCAATTAATACTGATTTGGGTCAAATTCTGGATTAATTCGATTACATTTCCAAAGATTAAAAAATAATGTTCCATAACATTCAGTAGAATTGAATGGGATTCGAGAAAACTCAAAGGAATTCAAGAAAATTTGATGGAATTCAAGCGGATTTGAGAATGATTCTGAAGAATGAAGATGGAATAGAACAACATTCCTGGGATGGGTTTAGAAAAATGGTCAATTGATAATGCAAAATTCGAGAAGAATATTCAAAGGGATTGTATGGGGTTTTAGAAAAACTCTATGGTTAAATGGTCAATGGTTCACATAAATTTTGCAAGGTTCAAATAGTTCGAAAAAAATTAAATGAGTGGTCAATTGGTCAAATCCTTATAAGATACTGAGGCAACATTTTTTTTTTTTATACTCAAATAATTACTTCTTTATTGTTTCATGGGGGTCTTGGCCAGTTAACTGTTCAAAAAAATGTTTTAAGAAATTCCAGGACTTTTCCAAGTTTACCAGATTTCTCAGTCTTTGTAGCCACCCCGTCCTTTCTTTGTTTTGTACCATTTGTTTCAATAATATTTTTTTATTCAATTTTTTTAGGTTATGTTCGACAGAAAGTGAATTTATCGGTCTGGAGAGAAGAGACAAAGAATCCTGACAATTGTTAGTATCCTTCTAAGGAATCTGCGAAGGATAATGTTCAATGCAACTGGGACAACTTCTGTCCATATTGGGCTCTTTGGAGGACGTTCTTGAACAACTAAAGATTGGGAATGCAAGGGTCAGAGTGATGACCTTAACCCAATTTCTCGGTTCAAATTTATCCTCTTCTTCCCTATATGGTAAATCCAGTAACAGAGAATAATTTTATAAAAATAATATATTTTTTTCACTTTTAGGGCCAGAGACAGCCGGACAACTTTATTGTTACAAAAATTATTCCAACAAAAGCGATTGATTTTCGAACTAAAAAAATTAATTTTCAACCAAATTGTTTTATTTTATGGACAAATAAAGGTTTTTTCAGAAGAGAATAAGGTATCAAGCGATATCTTACTTTTGATCCTGAGGGAAGGATCATCTCGTTCGGGGATATGAATGGCTGGATTCCAAAAAAGGCCCTCTTTATATTTCGAAGACTCAAAAAAGATTTTAATTTAGTCGATTAGCTTATATTTACGAGAAGGCTGGTTTATCACGGATCAAAAATTTTTAGTTCCTTTCTTGGACTTAAACAAAAAGAGCTGAAAAATTGAAGTTTGTAAAAACAATCTTAGAGGAAGGACAGGTTTGAATGAAAAGTGATTTTACTTTCAATTAAGATGTTTCCAACAAACATGTTTTCAACTTACATGTTTTCAACTAAGATCTCAAAAACAAAATTAATTTGGAAAAAAATCAACTTTAACATTCTCACCAATATTTCGAACAAGTGCGATTGGTTTCCTAACTCAAATGATAAATATTCAACAAAATTGTCGGATTTTCATAAGAAAGGACAATTATTTAGAAGAAAATGAGATGTAAAGCGTTATCTAACTCTCAATCTTGAGGAAAGGATCATCCTTCTCGGGGATATGAATGGCTGGATACCAGAAGGGCGCTTTTTCATTTCAAAGACTGAAATAAAATATTTCGATGCAGTTGATAAGCTTATATTCAAGGTAAAGCTATTTTACTACGGATAAAAAATTTCAGTTCATTTCTTGGACGGTAACGAAAAGAAGTGAATAATCGAAGTTTGTAGAAATAACTTTAAAAAAAGGATAGGTTTCAATGAGAAGTTCTTCCACTTCCAACTAAGATGTTTTCAACTAAGATGTTTTCAACTAAGATCTCCAAAACAAAATTATTTGAAAAAAAATTACCATTAATAATTTTACCAATTTTTAAACAAACTCGATTGATTTCCTAACTAGAAAGATGAATTTCCAACCGAATTTGTGGTTTTCCATGACTAAAGACAATTTTTCTAGTAGAAAATAAGGTACTAAGCGTTATCTAAATTGGGATCCTCAGGAAAAGATCATCCCACTCGGGGATATGAATGGCTGGATACAAAAAGGGCACTTTTTTATTCCGGAGACTCGAATGAGATTTCAAGTCAGTTGATTTTCAGTTGATTAGTTTATAATAGGGAAAAGGCTGGTTTATTACGAATCAAAAATTTGTAGTTCATTTCTTGGACTTCAGCAAAAAGAGTTGAAAAATTGAATTTTGTAAAAACAATCTTAGAGAAAGGAAAGGTTTGAAGGAAAAGTGATTTTACTTCAAATTAAATGTTTTCAACTGAGATGTTTTCAACAAAGATCTCCAAAACAAAATTAATTTGAAAAGAAATTCCAGCATTAACATTTTTACCATATTTCAAACAAGTGGGATTGATTTCCTTACTACAAAGATAAATTTTCAACCAAACTGTCGGATTTTCATGGGAAAGGACGATATTTTCTGAAGAAAATAAGGTATAAAGCGTCATCTAACTTTCAATTTCAAGGAAAGGATCATCCTACTCGGGGATATGAATGGCTGGATACCAAAAGGGCACTTTTTCATTTCAAAGACTGAAAAAAATATTTCAATGCAGTTGATAAGCTTATATTCAAGGAGAAGCTATTTTATTACGAATAAAAAATTTAGTTCATCTCTTGGACGGTTACGAAAAGGGCTGAATAATCGAAGTTTGTAGAAATAACTTTAGAGAAAGGGTAGGTTTGAATGAGAAGTTATTTCACTTTCAACTCAGGTTTTTTCAACTAAGATGTTTTCAACTAAGATCTCCAAAACAAAATTAAATTGCGAAAAATTTCAATAATAACATTTTTACCAATTTTTAAACAAGCGCGATTGATTTCCTAACTAGAAAGATGAGTTTTGAACCAAATTTTTGGATTTTCAGGGCAAAAGACGATTTTTTCAGAAAAGAATAAGACATTAAGCGTTATCCTACTTTTAATCCTGAGGGAAGGATCATCCCGTTCGGGGATATGAATGGCTAGATTTCAAAAGGTCATTTTTCTATTTTAAAGACTCAAAAAAGATTCCAATGCAGGCGATTATCTTATATTTAGGGAAAAGCTACTTTATAACGAATAAAAAAATTAACAGTCCAATTTTTGGATGGACCGTAACGAATAGAGCTGAAAAATTGAAATTTTTGAAAACACTCTTAGAGATGGGAAAGGTTTGAATGATAAGTGATTTCACTTTCAACTAACATATTTTTAACTAATTCCTACAAAACAAAATTTGTTTGAAAAAAATTTCAATATTAACATTTTTACCAGTTTTCAAACAAGTGCGATTAATTTTCTAACTGAAAAGTTGAATTTTCAAGCATATTGTTTAATTTTCATGACAAAAGACGATTTTTCTGGAAGAGAATGAAGTATCAGGCGTTATCTTACTTTCAATCCCGAAGGAAGGATCATCCTACTATGGGATATGAATGGCTGGATATCAAAAGGGCACTTTTTTATTCAGAAGAATCAGAAAAGATTTTAATTCAATTAATTACCTTATGTTTAGAAAATGGCTCGTTTATCAAGAATAATAAAACTTCCGTTCATTCCTTTGGCAGTAACAAAAAGAGCTGGAAAATTAAAGTTTCTAAAAAAATCCTGAATTAAGGACAGGTTTGAATGAGAATTGGTTTCAATTCTAACTAAGGTGTTTTTGATTAAGATGTTTCCAACTAAGATTTTCAAAACGAAATTGATTTGAAATAAAATTCCAGCATTAACATTTTTTTAAATTTCCAAACAAGCGCGATGTATTTCCAAACTAAAAAGTTGAATTTTCAACCAAATTGTTGGATTTCGATGCCAAAAGACGATTTATTTGGAAGAGAATGAGGTATCAGGCGTTACCTTACTTTCAATCCTGAGGGAAGGATCATCCTACTTGGGGATATGAATGGCTGGATAACAGAAGGGCACTTCTTTATTCCGAAGACTCAGAAGAGATTTTAATTCAATTGACTGGCTGTCAGTTGTGAAAATGCTGGTTTATCAAGAATAAAAAAATTGCAGTTCATTTCTTGGACGGTAACAAATGAACCGAAAAATTGAAGGTTGTAAAAGCAATCCTGAAAGAAGGATAGGTTTGAATGAGAAGTGATGTCACTCTCAAGTGGGATCTTTTCAACTAAGATATTTTCAACTCAGATCTCCAAAACAAAATTAATTCGGCAAAAATGTTAATATAAACATTTTTACCAATTTTCAAACAAGCGTGATCGATTTCCTAAGTAAAAAGATGGATTTTCAAGACAAAAGACGATTTTTCCAAAAGAGAATAAGGTATTAAACGTTTTCTAACTTTCAATCCTGAGCAAAGGATCATCCTACTCGGGGATATGAATGGCTGGATACAAAAGAGGCACTTCTTTATTCCGGAGATTCGAAAGAGATTTCAATTCAGTTGGTAAGTTTGTATAAAAAAAAGGGCTCGTTCATCAAGAATAAAAAAATTTCAGTTCATTTCTTGGACGGTAACGAAAACAGCTGAAAAATTGGAGTTTGTGCGAACCATCCTAAAGAGAGGATAGGTTTGATAGAAGAATAATCTCACTTTCTATTGGGATGTTTCCACCTAAGATGTTTTCAACTAAGACCTCCGAAACAAAATTATCGAAAAAAAATTAACATTAATATTTTCCCAAGTTTCAAACAACAAGCTCGATATTTCCTAACTCAAAAGATTGAATTAAAGTTTGTAAAAAAAATTTAGAAAAAATTTTTCATTCTCAAAAAAATTGTGAAAAAATGTTTCCAAATAAGATCACCTAAGCAAAATAATTTGAAATGAAATTCCAGCATTAACATTTTTAACAATTTTCAAACAAGCGCGATGGATTTCCTAACTTTTGATCCTGAGCAAGGGATCATCCCACTTAAAGATATGAATGGCTGGGCACCAAAGGGTCCTTTTTCATTTCGAAGACTCAAAAAAGATTCCAATCCAGTTGAATAACTTATATATAGGAAAAGGCTGATTCATCACGAATAGAAAAATTTGAGTTCATTCGTTTGGCTCTAAAGAAGAGCTGAAAGATTGAAGTTTCTAAAAATAATCTTAAAAGAAGGATATGTTCAAATAAGAAGTGGTTTTACTTTCAACTAAGATGTTTTCTCAGTTCCAGATAATAATTTCTTCTATCGTCTTATGCTCAAATATTGGATTTGGGAATGAACATAGATAATACATTTAACTTACGTAATCACCATAGAGAGACGTAATAGATTAGAAAAACAATTCTTGCCGCTGTCGTTTCTTTATAAGAGAGACACTTCTCTTGAAGAGCAAACTGACTCACCTGAAACATAAAAGAAAAGAGAGATTAGTAATTTTTTTAGATAACTAGATTTGTATCCAATGACAATTATATACAGGAATAGAACTAGGGCCTCAAAAAAAGATTTGGGAAACTAATAGTCTCTTTCCGTGATAGGTTATCAGTAAATCAATATTTGGCTTTTCAGAATCTCTCCACCTGGAGTGATTGCTAGAAAGTCTCATCAACCACCCTTAACCCTTGCTTAATTTAATTCTTAAAAAATAACCTATCTAAATAAAATGACCCTGGAAAGAATCAGAAAACGCTATCAAAAATAAATAAGAGATGCAGAAATGAGAACAAAGAAAACTGAGGAGATGATAGCTGCAATAAGAAGAAGAATTTGAAAGAACATAAAACATCACAAATTGCGAAAACTGCAAAAGTCAGACCTGTCAATGATAAATTGAAGAAACAGGATCTGAGAGAACAATCTGAAGGCGAGATATTGACCATAGTAATTTGGCACCTTGTAAAAGTAAATAAAAAGAGTCTCCTTTGTGGATTCGACGAGACGATTTTAGCACGTTTGTCGAGATTATCAGCGGAACTTAATGCGCCTGCCGGTTCGAGTTTGTCGACGCACCTTATCTGTCACTGTTCCTCGTAGTTATGAATATTCATACCATCACTTGAGGAGTCGACTATTTTGAATGTGCCAAGGACGAATTCTCCCAATGCTAATAAAAACCCCCAGAATCTTGTTTCTTGACTCGATTCCCTGAAGTGAGCCATAATTTGTGCACCAGGACTTTTTTTACGGGAATTGAATTTTTAACGACGTCATCGTTGCGAAAGATAGCAAATTAACAATGTCCAAATCGAGATCCGGGACCTTTTGAACCTTGAGGAACTAGGGTCTTCCTATTTGAGAACCTGGCTTGAGGCTTTAGAAGACTCCTAGGTAGGGTCGGGAAAGTTTGCTCATTTCACAGATGTTGGAATCCCCACTACTGATGGTCTTAGCCTGCCTACGAGATCTGCCGTGCTTTCAGTCCCTGCTGATCTTACATCTTGCGTCTTTAAGGCCCCTTCTCCTACTCCTCCTACTGCCAGTCATTATTATCGTCCCTTCCTCTTGCTCCTCCTGCTACCCCCTCCTCCTCAAGCTCCTCCTCTTGCCTTCCTCCTCCTCCCATTTTTTTCCTCCATCACACTACTGTTCCTCTTAGTTATGAATATTCATTTCCTCACTCCTGGAGTAAACTATTTTGTATGTGCCAGAGACCAATTTCCCCAGTGCCAATGAAGCCCCCAGAGTTTTGTTTCTTGACTCGATTCCCTGAAGTGAGACATGGGAATATCACCAGTTGTGTTTCACAGGAGTCGAATTTTGAACGACGTCTAACTTACAAAAGTAAGACCATTCACGATTTTCGAATCAAAACTTGGGACCCTTTTAACATTCAAGAACTACGATCTTTCAGTTCGACAACGTTGCTTGAGGCTGTAGAACAGGCCTAAGTAGGATTAAGGGTGTTTGCTCATTTCACAGATGTTCGAATCCCCACTACTGATAGTCTTACCTTGCCTACGAGATCTACCGTCCCCTCCACCTCCTACCCCTCCTACTCCTTCTCCTCCTTCTCTTCTTCCTCAATCACCTCCTGTTTCTGCTCCTTCTTATCCTCCTTCTCCTCCTCCTCCTCCTCCTCCACCGCTTTCTGCTCCTTCTACCACTTCTGCACCTCCTTCCTCTCACGATACTCGTGTCGGGATTAGGTTCTTTATCGGTTGGCGTCCCCGCTACCAGCGCTTTCACCGTGCCTACGAGATCTGAAGTCTCCTAAACCCCTCTTGCTAATCCTACTTTCCCTACTATCACTTATTCTTGTCCCCTTCTCCTGTCCCTCCTTCTCAACCTCCTCCTTCTCTTCTTTCTCCTCCCCTTTCGCACTCTTCCTTTTCTCATCCTCTCTCTCCTTCTCCTATTCTTCTTCTCCAGAGAGTGAGCCATAATTTTTGCACCAGGACTACTTTGGGATGTGAAATTTTCAATTACGTCTTCCTTGCGCAAGTTTGATCATTTACGATTTTTGATTCAAAGATTTGGGATCTTCTTCATCTTAAGGAACTACAATCTTCCAGGTTGAGAACCTAGTTCGAGGCTCTAAAAGAGGCCAGAACAGCTTCTGGAAAATTTCCTGAATTCACAGATGTTGGCGTATTCACTACCAATTCTCCCACCTTGCTTTTCCTTCTCTTCATTCTCCTCCTCATTCCCCCTCTTCATTGCCCTCTACCTCCTCCTCGGCTCAAGATCTTCTTGGTCTTAAGGAACTGCAATCTTCCAGTTTGAGAACCTGGTTTGAGGCTCTAAAAGAGGCCAGAACAGCTTTTGAAAAATTTCCTGAATTCACAGATGTTTGTGTCTCCACTACCAATGCTCCTACCTTGCTCCTCTTTCTTCTCCTCCCCTTCCCATCCTTCTCCTCATTCCCCCTCCTCATTCCTCTCCACCTCCTCCTCAGTCTTAGATCTTCTTGATCCTAAGGAACTACAATCTTCCAGTTCAAGAACCTGGCTTGAGGCTTTAAAAGAGGTCATAACAGCTTTTGGAAAATTTCCTGAATTCACAGATGTTGGCGTATTCACTACCCATTCTCTCACCTTGCTCCTCCTTCCCTTCCTCCTCCTCCTTTCCCTCCTTATTTCCCCTCCTTATTCCCCTCTGCCTCCTCCTCAGTTCAAGATCTTCTTGATCTTGAGGAACTACAATCTTCCAGTTTGAGAACCTTGCTTGAGGCTTTGAAAAAGTCCACAACAGCTTTTGGAAAATTTCCTGAATTCTCAAATAGTGGCGCCTCTACTACCAATTCTTCCACCTTGCACCTCCTCCACTCCCCATCCTCCCCCTCATTCTCCTCATCCCCGCCCCTCCTCCTCCTCCTACCCCGCCTTCTCCTCCTCCCCCCATCATTCTTCCTCTCATTCCCCTCAACCTCCTCCTCAATCTCCCTCCTTGTCCCCCTTCCAACCCCTCCTTACTGTCATTTGTTTTTAAAAATATTCATACCATTCCTTGAGGAGTCAAATATTTTGTATTTGCCAAGAAAGGATTCTCACAATTCCAATAAAAACCCCAGAATCAAGTTTCTTGTCTTAGTTCCCTCAAACAAGGTTCAATTTTTAAACCAAGACCGTTTTACGGACGTCGGACCCTTAAGAAGGTCTGCTTCACAAAAGTTAGACCATTCACGATTTTCTGGTTGGAATTGGAATCTTCTTGAACTTCGGGGACCAGGATCTTAGAACTCGAGGATCTATTTGGCGCTGTTGAAGGGAGCGTGGATGTAGAAGGTGGAATTCCCTGATTTCACAAACGCTGGCCTTTTCTCTGCTAATTTTTGTTGTTTTTCCGGGAAGATGTAACGTATCTTCAGCTCCTACTCCTAACTCTTCTTTTACTGATTCTCCTCCTCCCAATTATCCTACTCCTTTTCCTTCTACTCTTCTGTCTACTCCTCATGATTTTCATCTCGGCCTGGAAGGTCAGGGAAGTTCTCTTAATTGTATAGATTTTGAAGTCCTCTACCACTGATTCTCTGACCTTGCTTACGGGATCTTCCGCTCCTTCAGCTCTTACTGCTCCTCCCTCTTCCCCTCATCACCCGCCTCCCCCCCCCCCCCCCCCCCCCCCCCCCCCCCCTCCCCCCCCCCCCCCCCCCCCCCCCCCCCCCCCCCCCCCCCC